>CAJQZM010036628.1:0-15109 GCA_907164665.1 Colias nastes
GAAGGCTATTTAATGTACCTAAATTATTTATAATGCTTGATATTTGTATTATACATATTATATTCAATAATTATTTTAAACCAGAATTTACAATACTTGTATGTACTTAGGTATACCTACTACTTAAATTATTTTTAAAACGATAAATTAAATTATATAAATTAAAAAACACAAAACATGCAAAAATAAATTAAAATTATTTTTATACGAGCATAGAACCTCTACCTTTTTGTTTTAGGAAGAAAAAGAAAATAGTTTGACAGGCTTAGTGCTTGACAAAGTGGAGACGCCACGTATCGATAAAAATACAATAATTATAATATCTATCTTTTTCTTCCCTAATATTTACGTAATTATGCACATAAATTTAAACAAGATTTTTTTAAGGTTTCCATTTTTTTAGATTTTCGTGCTCTTCTAGATTGCGTAAAAAATAGATGCGATCTTTAAACAGACTGGACTCCTAATAGGTACTATTTGTAGCTATCATTTTGGTAGAAAATATGTCAACATAATTTAAAACTCATACTGCCATATCTATAGAAATTAAAAAATAGTCTCTTTTTAACTTGTAGTCAGATACGGTATTTACAAATATATTTATTGAAAGGGCTACAAACTGAAACAATCGATATTTATTTAATGTGAAATGACATCACTTTAAACTTTTTTCTATACTATGTATCTTTGTCATTCAAAATCTGTGGATGTGTCACCCGCTACTATCGATCCCCCTCAATACCCTCGTAAACACGCTTGATGGGGGGGGGGAGATATTTCGAACATTTTGTATGAAGTTTCCTTACTGTATGTATCTGTATATTGTGTTAAAGCTTAACAATACCTAATTTACGAATAGACTTGTTTAGGTCTTGAGTTCATTTTAAATTTTATACAAAATATATGCTTTAAAAATTGGTAAACATAAATCGATTTTTAATTATCAAGACACACATATTATAATATTATGATATCATGCAAACTGCAAAGTATACTTTTTTATATTTATCATTGGGAATAATGTTGCGTTTTAATAAATAAGCCCGAAAGGTAAATTATGGGTATACTTAAATACAAAAAGCTATCGCTAACAATGTATGTATTACATATTAATTAATGTAGCAGTAGGTAAAGAACGTTGCATACCTAATAGCTAGTCTTGTATTATATTCATTATTGATAGACAAAAATGAATAGTACAAAACACTTATACACACCAACAGCAATAAAATAGACATAATATATTAATCTTTTAATGTTACGTACTTATGAATAAATCTTAATACTATTATAAAGGCGAAAGTTTGTAAGTATGGATGTATGGATGTATGGATGTTTGTTACTCTTTCACGTAAAAACTACTGAACCGATTACAATGAAATTTAGCACACATATAGAGGGTAACTTGGATTAACACATAGGATAGGTTTTATCCCGGAAATCCCACGGGAACGGGAACTATGCGGGTTTTCCTTTGAAAACGCGGGCGAAGCCGCGGGCGGAAATCTAGTTTTATATAAATTTTAGCTTAACAAATTGATTGCAAATTTATATTATGCAGTTTATTTCGATTTGACTTATAACTTTAAGCTTTTTATAAAATTTTAAACACATGCTTGTACGCTAAGCGAATTCTGTAATTATGTTGTGAAAATTTTGTAGCTTTCGCTTATAATTTTTTATTAATGTTAGGTATATTCGCGCCACGTGTCTTTGAATTGCTTGTGATTTGGCCTTGTCACGCTGGTGCTAAGAGAAAATTTAAACGCCATAAAAATAACTTATACAAGTACATATTATAAATACGATAGAATAAAATAGACATTTTGAAATGTTCTTTATAATAATATTGTAAGACTAGGTTTCTGCCCGCGGCTTCGCCCGCGCAGTCAAAGAAAAACCCGCATAGTTCCCGTTCCCGTGGGATTTCCTATGCCTATGTCCTATGTCCTTTCTCGGGTATCAAAATGTATCCATACCAAATTTAATGAAAATTGGTTCAGCAGTTTAGGCGTGATTGAGTAACAGACAGACATAGTTACTTTCGCATTTATAATGTATGGATATGTTAAAAAGTGCTGAACAAGCTATCAGAGACATTATCAGCAAGTGATGAAACTGACCTTAGTAGGTAATTAGTATGTCTATTTAATACTACTATATAGTAAAATTTAGAAAAATCGAGTAGGTAAGCACGTTTTGCTTTTATTCACAAGTGAAGAAATCAAGAAGTATTATAAACTAGCTTCCGCCCGCGACTCCGTCCGCGCGGATGTCGGTCTTCGCGTGGATGGTTTATTTCTCCATTTTGAGTAACTCTGACAATGACATCTTATAAATATCTATTATAAAGACCAAATACGGCTCGACCTATAATAATACGCAACGTTTGTTCGCGGTTCTACAGAACAACGCGTCCCCGTAGTTGGAAAACTAAATAACTCAGATTTTGTAGTTTTGAGATAAACGCGTTGAGACAATTTTACTGTACCTACATAATTTTATATTTTGTGGACCTGATTACTTCTCACATTGTGCTTTATCAAACTGAACTCTATCTTTAACTATAAATTATTAAAAAATAAAAAATCAAGTTGTTTATTTTGCCACAACTGTTATTTATAATGTTACTACACTTAGCTACTTATTTCGGCTATTTATTTAGTTTTCCTACAAGCCAAATCCATTAGATAGAGTAAAATTTGGTGAAATAATAATGCAGTTATTGAATTTATCAAACTCGAAATATTATTAAATGTAAAATTTAGTGTCTTTGTACGTTAAACTACTTAGATTTATTTTTTAACTATTATTGGTCTCATTTGAAATTAAAGCTGTATAAGTAACGAAATTAATAAAGTTTTATTTTGAAAGAATCTTAATTCAACTAAAAACATTTCGTTATTAGGCAAGTAAAACACAACTTAAATAAAACTCAAAAAATAATATGACACTTATCAGGAAAACTGAGTAGGTATACACCAATCAACAACATGTAATATTATCAATTTACTTAGAGCTAAAAATACTTTTTTGACAAAATAAAACATAATTTAGAATTCTAAACAATTGAAATGACTGTACCTAATTAATACTTAAATGTTAAGTAAAAAAGACATAAACATACCCATTACCCATTAATTCAAACACAGCGTATGTATAGTTTAGTTATTACATAGTTAGTTTTGAACTACCAAAATAAACATAATTTATTAAAAAACAACTCGAAAAATCAACATCACGTTAATTTAACAACACAAAAACCCTGTTCTATTTTACTCAGAGTGTTAAGTTTTAAAAATCATCAATTTGTAGAGCAGGGGGCCAAACAAAGCTTACTCATCGTCTTCAGATGAATCAGTGGAGCATGGTGTACCATGTCTAGCAGATATAGGTTAGAATGTGGAGTACGTCAAGGAGGGCTAACCTCTCCGGACCTGTTCAATCTCTATAAAGATAGTTTGATTGGCGAGCTCAGAGGAACCAGGGTTGGGTGTCATCTTGGCGACGTTTGCGTAAACAATCTAAGTTATGCCGACGACATGGTTCTGCTGAGCCCTTCAATTAAGGGTCTGAGAAAATTACTCTCAATATGTGAGAATTATGCTAATTATCACGGCTTGAAGTATAACGCTTTAAAGACCGAATTGATGGAATTTAGATATGGACAGGGACCGGAGAGAATACCTGGGTTATTTTTGAATGGTTCTCCTGTTAAAATCGTGGAACAATTTAAATATTTGGGTCACATTTTAACGGGGGATCTAAAAGACTATTCAGATATAGAGAGAGCGCAGGGCCCTTGCAGTCTGGAGCAATATGTTGGCGCGAAGATTTGCCAGGTGCACTGACGTTATAAAATTGCTATTTAAAACATATTCATGTATACGTGTCAATTGTGGTGTAACTTCACAAATAAAGCGATTTCTTCATTGCTCTTCATGAAACTGCCCAGGTTCTGTAGTACATCTGGCATGTTTTTGGAGACGAGGGTCTCGGATTTCAGGGCCATAATGCTATCTCGAATCGCAAGTTTTTGGGATAGAATGAGACGCTCCAGTAATAGTATTCTGGTGGCTGTCTGTTACTATAATTGTGACAAACCTTTACTTATGTACTGGTGCAATGTTCATGCATCACATTAGGTATGTTAGGGATAACCTATGAAGCCAAGGGAATATAAATGATGCTCTAATTGTTTTTAATTTTAATTTTGTACAATTATTCTATTACATTGTAACTTCCATATGGGAACACAATAATATGTCCTGAAATAAAACCAATTTTATTGTTATTTTTTATTTTATAAAGCTATGACCACTTTCTAGATACTTCTGTTCCAATATTTTGATTGTCTCATGCGTTTGTACTACATAATATATTATATATAAATAGATAACACCAAGTATTTATGAACTAATGTACGTTATATCAGAATTCTGAATAGCAGAATTAAATATAGAGTTATTTAGTTTTCCTAGAACTTAGTAAGTATTGTGAAAGAATTTTTAAGTTGAAGAAAAATTCAATAACTCATGTTATTTAATTTATTTCACATTCAACTTATCATTGACCACAATTGTTGATTTATTTACTGAGTTATTTATTTTTCCTTCTAAAAATTTGTGTTAGTCTGAAGATATTTATTATTCCATCTGTCCGACAAAAATGGCTATAATTTTGGAACGGAATAAGATACGAAAATGCCTGTAAGGCTCAAATATGCGGCATGTTTTAGGTGTTTTGAAAATAGGGAAAAGTGAAAATGGCTAAAACCGGACTTATTTAATTTTCCTACTACGGGGACGAACGTCTATGGATAAAACTGAAAAATTAAGATAATTTTTTTTCTACGTATTTTTCCAGGATAAAAAGTATCCTATTTTACGCCCAGGATAATAAGGTACCAAGTTTCATCGAAATCGAACCGTTAGTTTTCACGTGATATCTTCACATACAGACAGACAGACAAAAATTTTTTTAATCACATATTTGGGTTTGGTATCGATCCAGTAACACCCCCTGCTATTTATTTTTTCAATATTTTCAATGTACAGAATTGACCCTTCTACAGATTTATTATATGTATAGATAATATAAGCAATCCCTTACTCTTAAGTCTAGGTGAATTAAGTGTCTAAAGTGAATGAATTCTATTAATGTAATTTAGTTTACAATTCAGTCAATCAAAATATTAATTTGCACGTTATAACAATATAATTATTACTAAATAATTTTTAAAATTAACAAATTTTAATTTAAAATAAAGAAAGCCTGAGCCAAATTTCTCTATACCATATACCTAACAAAGATATTAGAAACAACAATATGAATAACAGAAGAAAAACCAGCTTATTATTTGCATTTATTTCAATATAGATACAGAACTATCGTGAATTACCTTACGCTCACGACGAAAATATAATACTGAATACATATTACGTGATACTAGTACATAATATTGTAATACTGTGCTAGTACCAAGCACACATTAAGAGAAATAAAGCTTTTAAAAATTAACTTGTCACTAATAAACATATGCTGAATAATTTCCAATAATCTTGTATCATGCTGGAAACATAATATGTAAACAGAATATCCTACAAATATACATTTTAATAAATAGTTACGAACCACACATCCCAACTACTAAGCAAACTTAAATTATACGTTAAGTTTATTGAACGCCAATAATAGATTCAATGGAGAAAGATATCTTCGGTCGTGGCTGTGGTTGTGGTGCATAGTTAGTGAGTAGAGCCGCTAGGAGATGTCTGCAGAATATCGCCGCGGGGGCTGGTTCGGTGTAGGGGTTGGTGGGAAGGTCTCTCTCTAACGCTGCGTCTGCAAACGCGCGCCGCTTGCGTACGCGTTCTGACCATGCGGTGTCGCTAGTTTGGGGGGTCGCACCTGGGCAATAAGAAATTAACCATTTTACTACTATAGCACAGAATTCAATGGTAGGTTAAACGTTCGTTATCTAACTTTATTTGTGATAGGTACAGCCCATTTTTTATGTTTAGTCTGAGAACGTCCAGGTTATGTCTAATTACTACTACTGAACCAATTACAGTGAAATTTAGCACACATATAGAGGGTAACTTGGATTAACACATAGGATAGTTTTTATCCCGGAAATCCCACGGGAACGGGAACTATGCGGGTTTTCCTTTGCAAACGCGGGCGAAGCCGCGGGCGGAAATCTAGTAATAAATAATGATAAACAGATGGCTAAATATTTCAGCTCTGAACGTGAAATTACAAAATTGTTATGATTATTTTTCCGACCCAAATATCGACCAATAGAATTGCACCATTCGACGTCACGTGGTACAACCTACATGGTATTATACTGATAATTTTTTGAAAATTTTCTCTGGTCGTTGACGTCAAACTGACAGGTTGAATTCAATTGTGAAATTATTGGCCGACATTTGGGACGGAAAAATAATCCCCCGAATACCACACGAGCTTCAAAATTATCTGGCATTTCCCTCAAGGTTCCCTGCAAACAAATAAAGTCGTCAAGTTTTTCAGGAAAACCTTGACTAAAAACTTGACTCCTTCATTTGTTTGCAACGAACCTATCGGAAAATACCCGATAATTTTGAAGCTCTTGTGGTATTATAAGTGAAAATTTACAAGTAACTACGCAAACTGTGTGAATTAAAAAAAAATGATTCACGATTACACTGGCAATGCAACAAATGTTGTACCGAAACAAATGTCTCATAACACGAACACATTCGTTGAAATGAACTTTTTGGCGCCCGTCGAGATATCATTCACCCGGGCGGAAAGACATGTTTACAGTCAACAGCGCTGTAATACGACACCGCGACAAAGAGCCGCGCCTCTGAATTTTCTTGTAAAACAATCTTCACATTTTTTAGAGCCCATAAAAATAGTTAAAAGATATTTAGTTTTTTCTTAATAGACTGTGAAATGTTACCGACTCTTAGATGACAGCTTTTGTTCTTTAATGAAGGGGACATGAGACGCGTCGTTCAACTTTTTATTACGGCTGCGGTGCCTATTTTTAATTGTTTGAAGAGTATCTTTTTACATTACGGCAAATTACCAAGTGTCTAACATCACACCTACATAATAGTGTGGAATGTAACGACTCTATTTCTTGCCGAAATAAAAATTGTTTCCCTTGACGATGTTAGTGTTACGCAAGTTGTTTTAAGTTTTGAGAAAAATTGCAATAACGAGGAACATTTTTGTTTTCATTAAGTAAATGAGTTAAAGTTAAAAGCTGGTTCCTCTTAAATACACAACTTTAACCCGAGTCAATGTTCCAAAGTAAATATTTATTCAGCTAATTCGCATTGTACATTTCAGTAGTCGGAAACGAAACACACGACAGTGTGATCTCGCTTACAACAATAACAAATATCTGAGTGGTTTACAGTTTAACACGAGTGACGAGACATTCACTAAAAATAATATTTAACAATTAGAATTTGTATGTTTTGTTTTTGCTTAACAATTAGTGTCATTTGTTCATAATATAGCACGAATTAAATATAATGTAGGTACCTACTTACCTACTGATTCACGTGAAACTATAGATTGTTTAACAGCTTTGCAGCTTTAAAGCTTCCTTTGCTATAACTTTATTTAATGCTACCCTACCCTGTGCCTAGTGAACAAACCTTAAGGACTTCATCATGGTACTTAATGCTTATTTTGAACTTTATTTAATGTGTAGGTAAATAATTTTAGATACAGCGAAGTGCAGTTTGCAAAATATAATTATTATTAATCGTGTCGAACTGTCCTCCCGCGGCATCGCCCGCCTAGATAGCTTAGATACCTTTCCGTGGGATTTCCGCGATAAAACCTATTCTATATCCTTCATCAGGTCTCTCATCAGGCTATCTCTGTATCAAATTTCATCCAAATCGGTTAAGGTGTAAAGAAGAGAATACAGACAGAGCTACTTTCGCATTTATAATAATAATATACTAGCTTTCCGTACGCGGCTTCGTTTGCTTTGTAGAAAACGTAACAAATTATATATCTAGTTAAATCTTCGAATGAATTGAATCACTCTATCTATTAAAATAAGCTTCAAAATTTGTTGCGTAGTTTTTAAGATTTAAACACATATACCTACATAGGGACGGACAGACAGCGAAAAATATTCTTAAAAATTCTATAGGTATTACCATATTACCTACAAATAAATATCTATTTGTACATAAGCCTTCAATATGTGCATGATGTACAATGTAGACTTAATTGACTTATAATAATTCGTTTTCGAATCTTTCGTACCTACTGATAAAGGCAAGGCCTATACACTCCCACCTTGTCTATAATATTCTGCCAAAAACACATGTTAATTACGTATCTTCACAGTGCTGATGAACACTAGAAAACTCTATACCAGACGCATGGGATAGCCATTGGCACCAGGGTTATGCAACAAATCCAATAATTAATATAACTACTTAATTGGTTCATTTTCTTCGCGTGACGTATTTTCTCATAATACCAATAACTGAATAAGTACTCAAGATCTAGTGATCTTGTTGCAGAGTTAATTAGCAGAGTTAACTTACCATAATTAGCCGGTGCTACAGGGTACGTGCGTGATATCTGCATACAACGCAACCGCGCTCGGTACGCACGCTTGCGGGCTGCGAGCGCGGCCGCTTCGCCGTCGCGGGCCGTGCCACCCGCACTTTGTTGGCGACGGAGAGCTACCTATTATGTAGTTAAAGAAAATAATTGTACTTTACAGATTGTTTTCCGTAAAAATAAATTTTTAATGTTATTTTCGGGTGTTTCATTTTAAGCGAGTATTTAGTTTTTAAACACGATTTAATCTTAAACCCCCCACGCTCAGTATAGTGCAGTTCGAAACGTCTGAATAAGCAAAATTTATTATAATGAGTAAATCGCGTTTTAAATTCGTTAAAGTTTTTAAATTCTACACTTCTAAATGTTTAGTTAGATACAACTTAATTTAACAGTAACAATAAGGGTAAATTTAGGTAGGTAGGTACCTTAGTTGCATTAAATATTACCTACTTATGGAGGAAAAGGATATTTTACACTTTACTTTAAACACACTTTTACAGAAAAGATTCAAATTCAGACACCTGAGGCTAGCTAGAGCTGCGATATTGATAAAATAAAATAAAATATATTAAAACCTTAGGTACCTGTGCAGCCATTACTCTCTGCCTCTCCAGCACCAACAAGCAGCCAGGGCAGCGACAATCACGCCAACGGCACAAGCGTTTGTGACCCTTCAAACAGGAGATGACCCCATGGTTCCTGCACCTCGCACACTTCGGTGTTCGAAGAGCTTTACGAACACCTTCTTCTGCGTTTTCACTTTGCATTTTACATCAATTAAATGCTCTGAATCACAGTTTTGGAAATTTGCAAAACCCACATACAACCATCAGTTTGTTTTCAACACATATTCACTAATTGTGAAGTATTTATTGTAACAGAAATAATATTTATATGCGAGAGAAAGTTAAATTTTTAATGATGCACGAATCATGTTCTCGCTGAAACTACTTTTCAGAGTATGATAGCTGAAGCTTTTGATGTGCAAATGTTTAAAGCGTATTATGCTCCGCCCAGTTTCTTCGCTATTGGTCGATCTTTGTAGGGGCGGATAGCGATAGAAACATTGTATATTTTTACGTTATTTTTTTAAAGTGATACATTTATGATTTGTTGGTTGTTTGTAGAGTTCACACCAGCTGTGCATTAGAAGTAGCAAAAAATAAACACAACTGTTATTGTGAATATTAACTCTTCATACTGTCCTTTTCCAAAAACTGCTACTTTGATAAACAAACAACTCTTTAGTTTTTTAGGTTGTCATGTAGTATGACTTTAAGTTGAAATTACATAAACTAGAGCCCTTTCCTAACACTATTGTAATTCGAAGCTAATGAGATTTAGATCTTGGCTAAGTAACGTAAAGAATTAAATAAACAGAAATAAACATTTTAGTATTTGTATACATGCAGCGTGGATTTTCTTTACCTAAGCCTATAAAACCCTATTTAGGTAGTTACCTACAAGTTACGGTTAGATAGGTAGGTGGGACAACATGAAGGATAAACCCAGAACACTCAATTGTTCTGGGTTTATCTGACTGATAAACAAAATTAAATGAATCCTAGTTCCTACGCAATAATAATAAATATAATAAAGTATATTATATTTCTTCACTCAGAAGATTGTATTTAGTCTGCAAAGTATCATTAGGTACGAATGAAAATGATACCCCATCTCGAACGGCGATTTCCAATTAGCACTCAAATTTCAATCGCAATAGCCAATGTCCAATAAATTGAGATTATACGATACTAGCAATAATGATATACCTTTTCAATGAAATGTATTAGAATCGCCAGTATTTTTAATTTTGTTACCATGTTTGTATCGATCAATATAATATAAGGGAATTGATTCGGTATCTACCTACCTATACATACTTATAGTTACGTGCATGTGTTGTTGTACAGAATATCAGATGCTTTATTAAAAACAAAAGTTTCAAAGGAACAACGTACGATTGTGAGCAATAATCGTGAGCCGATGAGGCGCAACGATAGAAGCACTTAGTAGCAAATTACATCTCACAAAGATCACTCTGTGAACGTATCGGTTTCGATACGGGTCCGTACCGTTCATTTTACGAGCCATTGCATTTGATTATGTGGTGTACATTTGTAGTGAATTAACATTAATTTTGTATACCTACCGGAAACAAAAAAGCAGATATGATAAATTTAAGTTACGTGTAGTTATTATCTTTTGCCTGTATTATTCCCGATTTTATGCATTTAATTTCATTTGGATTTTTAAACGAACTGATATTATAAAGCTGAAGCTGTTTGTTTGTTTTATAGATCCCACTAAACTTAGGAGCTACGGGTCTGATTTAAAAGTATTTCAGTGTTAAATTGTCCATTTTTCGTGGAGTAGTGCGGGTAAAACCGATACGACTAGTAATTTATAAGACGATATTATTATTCCCATTTCAGGGAAGTAGGCATTGTATGAGAATCTAAAATTTACCATAAGCTTCTCTTCTTCTCTTGTTTTATAAAGCATCGATTGTAATACATTGTTAAGTTTATCGTCGCAAAAACATTGTTTATAAAGACTTATATTATTTTAATAAGAGAGAGGTTAAATAAAAGTCAATATAAGAAAATATTATTTTATTACACAGTACTTATATCCATAAACTTTTTATATAAAATAAAAAAAATATTTTTTTCGAGTGTTATTCACGAGACTGGTACTAATTTCTTCATTTCTAAACATTTATCAAACCACTCTTGAAACACGATTTTAACGTCTTTATTACTATTAATGCGTTGTAATTCTTGTCTATCCGTTTCCTTTGATATCACAATGTGAGTTAAAAAGTCACTTTTATCACATATTTTGGCTCCATAAATCTTCGCTAGAGCTGAGCGTATGGGATCGTTCATAAAATGTATAGAACATTGTCTTAGAAATGAGAATGGGTTGTTATCCCCAAACAGTTGTTGGTCTAGTTGCACCATTTCTTGTGTCGTGGCATAAATGGGGTCCTGTATAACATTTATTTACATTATTTTTGATATTATGTAGAAATTACATATCGTGTTGGTAAATTAGAAATAGATACTTGATAATGTAACCTTCTAATACGAGGCGAAATTGGGACCTTATAAAATTAGCTTTTGACTAGAATAAGGGCGCTTTTCCACCAATAATGTGCGAGGATGTATCGAGGAATGTGTTTTTAAAGTACCAATCAAATTCATTTAGTTTGAGGTTTGAAGCGTTTAACGTTTGAAGCGATAATATTTTTAAACGTATTTTAAAGTATGAATATATAACATTCTCATATTACAGAAGTTGTACTTTTTCTATACCATCAGGCCCTAACAAATAAATTTATTGTAGGTATACACACCTCATTATCCATTTTCATCAAACATTTCTTCAACGTATCTTCGTCAATCGGTTCCTTATAACTATCACCATAAGGGTCAAATTCCAAACTCAACGCAACTTTGGTTTCCTTTTTAATTGACAACATGTCTAATGGCGATAAAGAACAAGGAACTTCGGAAACAGCAAGATTCCGCAGCCATGATGCTGTTATTATATCGAATTTGTTACTTTCTATCAGCTTTCGGATACGAAAACTTAATGTTCCTGCAACGCTACACCAGGTTTTAGGACCTGCAAAAATTAGTGAATTGAATATTGTGGATTAAGGGTGTATTCGAGGGACAAGATATAGAGAAAATGTAAAAAGCTTTAGAGTCGCTTTTCCGGGATATCTGATTTTTAATCGGTAAACTTTTCTCATAGATTTTAACTATCTGTTGAAGTTTGAACATCAGTGAAATGATATGTTTATATGTTTCGTTATTATAAGAATGGCTGAAACGTTTTTAAAGAGAAGTTCAGTAGAGAACAGAGGAATTTGTAGTACCATATTTTATACCTGTAGTAAGTAGTTGTGTAGATATTATATTTCATCGGTGGATTTTATTTCGTTCAAAACTGGATATAAACCAAATATGTAACTCATTTATGAACAACAAGGTAAAATGGAGGCTCTTATTGTCGGAGGCCAAGACTCACTTTGGGTCCCTGCGCCACTCCAGTAAGTAAGTATGAATAACATATCTTTCTCCAAAAGTAATTACACCCAAATCTACCACTCACCACCACACCGAACTCACCAGGATTCACCACATGTTTACCACCATGCATCTCCACGATCCTCACCAACTCCCCCCTCCCCCCCTCCCCACCCCCATCCCCAGACAGCACGCACACTTCCCTATCCCGTAACGCGCTAGATGTAACATGTACATCGCCGGTTTGTTTTGTACGAAACTTATCGCTAACTTGTATGGCCTTCGATGTACGCGTACGTCGCGTTTTGGATAGCACCGCGTCTATTTGATCTTCGCTTATACGCTTGGTACTGAGTTTTATAACTGCATTTTTCTCCTGGGGAATGATAAAATATTATATTCTTTTAGGTAGGTAGAATTTAAATAGAGCAGATACAGCAATTTTCCATCAACAAGGTTTAGTGTTTTTTTTACTAAGGCCAAGTATTAGTGCCAAATTGAAGATATTTGATTAATTTACCTACTGTAATTTTTAATTATTCCCTAGTTAAATAATCTAATAAATAAGTCGTTTTCGTTTGTTAGTCATCGGTTTGTTATGTAGCTAACCTGCATAAAATTAAGTTCACACAAGTCTCGATTAGAATAGAATTTTTAACACTAATACTACGGCCACACTACCGTGATATGCCAATAATTATTGCCACAACTTTAACAACACCTAGGTGTAACCACGACTTATGGCCATAATTCTACAATGCCAATCAATATGACAAATGGCGGTAGGCAATAGCTCCGGTGGCGGTATTCTATCGCACATCAAAGAAGATTACCGCGGTAATTATTGCGTATGCGGCCACACTACCGTTTGTCCAGTGTGCAATATGAGCTCACCGGCGACGCACGTATCGACATGGAGTGGTCAAATGAAAAAGCGCTCGATGGCGCTCGAATTTTTGGAATTATATTCTAATCCGAACCGTCTCTTTGGGATACCCGACAGAAGAACTATAAAAATCGCAGTGTAGGTACCTACTACACATCGATTTTTATGTCGGATCAAACAAAATTTATCATTTCCAAGTATAATAGATGATTTGAAAAAGAAAAAAGAATCCTTGATGAATTATTACAGAAACCATATTATATATTAATTAACTAATATTTTTTGCTGCGGTAAATGCCAATAATTACCGGCATATCTAGGTAAACTCTAGTGTAACCACACCAGTTCATGCAGTAATTTAGACGGTAATTTAATGCCATAATTATTGCGGTAACAGCCCGGTAGACGGTAAGGTAGTGTGGCCGTAGCATAATAGAGGGCTCTAACTAATCAAAAAATATAATAACTACCGCTACAAGTCGCTGAAATTCCTCCAAAGTAAGCACATCGTTCACCGGCTTGTCGCTACGCACTTTCATGACGCGCGGGAAACGTAGCGTATAATCCGTTCCCGACGAACTGCTGCGTACTAATTCTGTTGCTCGAACCTAAATCAGACAATAATATTTATTTTCATTTACAATATTATAAGCCTAATGAAATATTGAAGAAAATACAAAAAGAAAGATATGAAGAAAATGAAATTAAAACGATACGAAATTCAAGGAAGGTTAGATTAAAATTATGTGCTTGGGCGTTATCCCTGGAATAACTGAACTGATTTTGTGTTACTTCTTCAAAACAGATTATTGACTGCCGCGCCGCGACTAGTAAGATAAAATAAGATACATTCTGCAATATAAAGAAAAATATAGCAGCACTAGATTATTTTAAAGATAGGTTTACAGCAACACTTAAATTATAAGGACACAATTTCATTTCCTGTACCTATAATAATACGCTATATATTACTCACTTCCAAAACAACCGAATACTCTGGCAAGATCCAGAAGTCCGGCTTATCCTTATTGAAGAACAAGCATGACGGTGGTGGAGTTCTCTTTGCAATCGTCCATTTTTGTTCCAAAAGTGCGCACAGTTTCTCCCTTTCGTCGAACGTGAGACCTGTAGCAACTCGACCGACTGCAACCCAGCGTTTAGCTGGACCTAAATGTAAGATTTCGTGTTATTTTATCGACATAATATGTATAATTTTTTTTTTCGATACAATAAGTACATCAAATAAATACCTATTATTTGTAGATGAAATTAATGACTAAAAAATATACATAACTTATTATATTATATAACATCGGTTTTAGAAAAGTTAATTGAACGGTGACGTTTAAATATTCTAGAGTCTAAACTTAACTTTAACTGACTTAACGTTAACTTTCTTAAGCTAGACTCTTGAGTCTAGAATCACTGAAACGCTTAATAAAAGGCCAAAAAGTGTCTGAGCCGCCTTACGCATCAACCAGCTGAGAAAATACGTAGAATATGACCTATATTTATCTGAGTAGGTGATATGATGGATAGAGTACGTAACAGGTAATAATAACGTACTCCTTAAAGAGCAATCCCACAC
>CAJQZM010036629.1:8986-35745 GCA_907164665.1 Colias nastes
GTCTATAAACAATAGCACCACAAACTTTCAAAACAGAGACCCATACCCATGTATGTCCTCTAGTGGTCTATAAACAATAGCACCACAAACTTTCAAAACAGAGACCCATACCCTCGTATGTTCTCTAAGTGGTCTATAAACAATAGCACCACAAACACAAAGTCTTCGACAGCAGCGGTGAGTGGCTACCGTCGATCCTCGTTCACGCGGGCATCCCGGCGCCGTAGATTGGTTGCAAGCAGCCCGGAAGCCCGTTGTCAGCAACTGCAGCGGCGCAGTGGATGTGCAGCGCACGTGCCATTGCCAGCACACAGCACATCGGACCACTGGGAACCCTTGTTGCCTCCTTCAACACGTAGCATGTTGAGAACTGTCCCGTAGTACCTATTATCATCATAGCAACTAGTTATTTTCTTAAATACTTTGCTTCCCCGACTCGGCCTAACCTGACCATGACTAATCAATAGCCCCAAGTTACTTAATGACTCCCGCTCACAGGACGCAACGGAGGTTATTTCGCTACGGTTGAGATAATGTTCTTTCAACACTGAACAACTGAACTGAACAACAACTAATAAGCACTAAATTTAGATGGCAAACGGTCAAAAACGCGTGGCAATCCCAATTCTGATCTTAACGATTTTAAATTCAACCTAGAAAGGTTTTATTCCTTACAAAATGACTTTATATGTCTACTTTCAACAATAAAATAATAATCGACTCAAAATAATTATTAACACAACTAAGCACAACCAAAACGACCGTTACGTCCGAGAGCCCAACGGAAAGTGTCAAATCCGCTGTTCAGCTCATTTTTATAAACACCCACTCGGTTCGGGTTGCCAGTTGGGAATTAATTTATAACAATATATATACAAAACCTAACCCACTTCCAGATGACCTAGAAAGTTCAAATTTTGTAATCAACTAGGTAATAGTGAGTGTACAAAGGAAAAAATCAGAAAATACTGAATTTATCTGTATTTAATTTTTTTTTCAATGACATTAATTTTGTTTGTATGGAAAAATGGAAAAGTTTATAAAAATAGAAAATATTATATTCACCTTACTAGTCTTAAAAAATAGATCAAAACTAATCAGTGGCCGAAAAAATTTTTGAAATCCATCAATAAATGACTGAGATATAGATTATTGAAGTTTACATATTTTAGCACGAAACATCTGTAGATTCGATGCGCCTCTGACATCACACTCACTCGCGCTAGTATCGCTAGGGCGGATTACTTCGATTGCATGATTTAAAATAAAAGAAAATTGTAATAAAAATATTGCTCATACAGTTAAAAATAATATATAATTTTACATATTCACATTTATTTATTCTTTATTTATGAGTGTTTAGTTTAGTTTTAATTTCAGTGTAATGGAAGAAGGCTTCGTCGAAGGTCGAAATGATATTTTAATTTGCGTAATATTAATATAAGTGAAACATCTTTAGGCGCGTTTAGAGTAAAATTTCAAGATCGCGTCATGGCAATACCGTAACGTCATGGAGTAAGGCGACGATTCTTCTACAACGATCTTTGCATCTTGGTAATAGTGTGTGTACAAATTCACGCTGGATGTTTAGAAAATCATGTAATCTTTTAAACAGAAAACGAGTTTAAAAAATTGCAGATAATGACGGGGCAATGTGCGCTTACATTTATAACATACAAGAAAATATAGAAAATAATACTAAACAAACCATACAGAGAAACCGCAAGAAAAAATAAAAAAAAAATCGTATATAAAAAGTATTAGGTATATTCATAAAGTAAATCAAATTTGCAGAGTAATTTTCTGTACAAAAAGTAATGATATCCCACCAAAAACATAAATGTAAAAATTGGAGCCGAGTTCAATCGTTGACTTAATTTGCCAAAAAAAGAAGTGAGATCTAAATGTGTGCCAAGTTCTGCAGACAGTCCAGAAATTTATTTACAAAGATGTATTAAGTTCTTAGGTTGACTGAAAACTCAATTGTTTTATTTTCCCTTAGAGAACAATGTTTATTCCAAAATATAACTTTTTTAATTTGAATAATATAATTATTTTCACAAAGCAAACAACTAATGACCTATTGAACCCCATAATTTGATGAGGCTAGTTTTACATACCTACTGTTTATATTTTGTGAGGTTCTTATGTTTTTGGTGGGATACATTATACTGATCACGCAAGTATCTTTACTATGGCTATGTTAATTCAAGCTCACAATGTTCCAATTCTAATACGTTTTTCTAAGATTTAAAGTAAACTTTAATAAATAGTAATAGACTAATAGGTAATTGCAAGACTCGCAAGACTCTTGCTGCAAGACCAAGACCAAGACCAAGACTGGGAGCGCAAGACCAAGACCAAGACCAAGACCAGGTGTATTGGCGCAAGACCAAGACCAAGACTGGCTAAGTCTCGTCTTGTTCTTGCATTTGGGCAACACTAGTTATAGGCTCGAACACTGCGCAAGCAGAAGCAGTAGGTACTATTAATGGAGCTTTAAAGGATTTACAGGTGTAAAGGTTTTAAGGCACTTTTAAAGTGGTGGTGGTTAGTGTTGGCATCCCGCATCTAGGAGTCCGGAGGCCACGTGTCAGTCCTGCGCCTGATCTCACTTTTGCAGTGAAAGTATAAGGAGCGCGTGTTCGCAGTCCTTCCTAGTCCACGATTTATATCATGCCTAGCAGTTGACTAGGCTCTGACCTATTGGCTGCCCTGGAAAGAAAACATCATTATTTAAGTAAAATAATACACAATACGATTAAATAATTAATCAAAATGCATTTTGATTTGTTACACAACTTGAATAAATTAATCATCAAAAATAAACCAAGTATACGCGTAAAATTATGGCTGTAAAAAGCAGTTTTATCAATCCGCCGAATTTCGCTTGACCGACGTGTTATTTAATATCGTGATTTTGTTAAATCTACAGCGGGTAGTGGCCATTAATCATGGTAACGTCAGTAATTAATGTAATTTATGTACGCCGTATATTTTCCGTATTATGTTATGCGAATGAGGTCGTTTATCTGCTAAAAATTGCTATTGTTCTTCTGGTTCTCTTGATACTATGGTATTTAGAAACAACGTTACTGGATTGGTGGTGATACTTAGGTCTAGGTTTTGATGAAGGTCTGAGCTGATGTCAAATAATTTGGGAATTGGGATAAAGGAGATGGAAAATTGAAAGAAGAATTAAGTATTAACGAATAAAAATATTTTTATGTTAAATTCATTTTATTTGCAACTATAAATCCTACTTTTGTATCCTAATATACTTATCCATGGGTTTTAAAAGGCTGAACTTTTTTTTTCCATTTCATTTTATAAAATAAGCAATAAGGAATTTGTAAAGAAACAAAAAATATCGATAGTACATAATATGATAAGATGCAATAATAAGACTGGTGCCATATAAAATCATTTTTAATGCAAATTTAATACAGCTCAAATATTTTAAACATCTAAGAATATGGTAAAAATCGAAACCTTTCACGTGACTAGTTCTTATTTTTACTTTTAATCAAATATATTAATTAATTAGACCGGTTTCAAATTATTAATTCAAAACAAATATTCATCTTATTTGTAGGGGAAAAATATGACTTTGATTGCGATTGTTTTCTATTTTTCCTAGGATTATTTTTGTGCAGGTAGTTTTTCACTGGTAACTAATTAAAAAAAATCCTTTAAAAAACTTTATTATATTCTATTTTTAAGCAGATAAGAGGCCGTGTTTCAACCATCAAACTTCGTTAAATTTGTGTTATTGTTTCTTAATTCATTTCCGATGATTTATATTTTTTTGAAGATGTTGATTAATTGCAATTATATCTCTAATTTGAAAGACAATATAATAAATAAATATATTTTTAATACGAATGTTATAATATCCATTTAGCATATTTTGTTACCTTGATCTTGACTCTATATTAGCCTTGAAAATCGTTCTTGTTTGAACGAGGTCGCGTGACTAAGTAGTGATATATTGGATTTTCACTTATTTTTCAATAATCGATTTTACTACATGAGTATTCACTACATTTTTTTTAATATATGTGTTAAATTGAGAGTAGAGCCATATTTTCAACCAACTCCTTCAGAGGTTCTCAATTCGACTGTACCTATTATCGGGTTATGGATAACTTTCGACTCGGTGAACAGATTTTGATGATTATTTTTTTTTTGAAAGCTGGTGTCTTCCTGATAAAATTTTGTCTAGTTCTGACAGTGTACAATTGTAGTGGTCTTTTGAAAAAAAAATCTCTCTTAATCTCTACTGGACTCAAACTCATTTTTACGATCATTAACCAAAGTATCAAGGATATTAATTCCTTTTACCAAGATTTTAATGAGTATTTAATGACATTTACTTACCAAATTCTTCACTTCCCTTAGTTTCTAAAACATTTTTCCTGCATTGCAAAGGAACATCTATCACTGAATAGCATATGTTGATAGGAGTCCGTTGTTACCATCAGGCGACCCGTCTGCCCCACCAAACGCTGCAACAAGGGACTTTGAACTTAAATAATGATGTATAAAGTTGGTTTTTGATTGTCCTTGTCAAGTTAGCTAGTGATTCGGACTGAATTCTGGATTTGTAAGGTATATCCGTGAGTGGATAAAGTTTTCGTCATACATTCTGTTTGTCTTTGATGAGGTTTTATTTTTTTCTATTATGTTATCTTTTATGTCGTGATGTATTTAATAAATGGCCACGAAATATATGTCCATGAAAATAAACATAATTTTGTGGATACGAATAAGTGCATAAAAGAGTAAAAAGCTATAAGATATACGACTTAAAATTCATATATATTCTAGTATATTCTCCGATCAGACAAATTATTATTCATGAAAGGCTATCATCTAAATTCTTATCAGCAAAACAAAACGCCATTCAATCCTAGATCATAAACAAGTCGAAAATTACTAGGGCCCGATCCCAAAAACAATGCTCCGGCCGAGAACGCAAAACAAAGCAAAATGGATTCTATAAATTTAAGGTCAAAGTTCATATTTCAATAAATTTCACACACATGCAACTTTGTGAATAACTTTTTTCAATTATAAAAGACTTAATCTGTTTCACCGGCAGCGTTGCAATTTGATCCGTCTCCCGTTTCGCGTCAGTCGCTTTTCGATCGCAGCCCAATAATTTTAAGACCTTGCACTCCCGAAAAGGTTATCCACGAAAATGTTAATATAATAGTTGCTTCAGTGGCACGGGTTTTGTTGGCGTGAAGGCATAAATCAATTTTATAGCCCCATCTAAATCAAACGCGTTTTAATGGGCGGCCCCCGTCATATCATAGCAGAGTATGATAATTTACGGCTACTATGTGACGAATGTAGGAATAAAGGTCTCCATCCCCCTCCCCTCTGGAGGGATTAGTTTTATGTCCTAAACCGCAGCCGTAAATATGTCAAGCCGTATCTTGCGAGTGTGAGGAGATAATTTTTGGATTTACGAAGTGTGTTGATATGGGTTTTTCTTGGTACATTGTTTTTGATAATGTCTCGTTTGAGTGATTTAAGCATGTCGGTGTCAGCGGCGCTTAATCCGAGCAAACAAAAGTTTTTAATGGACGAATGTTACTATGCGCTGATAGGGTTTTGTTTAGCTGGATTTTGTAACGGGATTTCACTATTAATACGTAACAGTTTATTCGTTTACGGGCACGTTTTATTGTGAACTAGTTTACTCTGGCTTCGTCTGTCCTGAATTGTGATAAAAGGCCTGTATATTAATAAGGGTTGCAACTTGCAAACTACCTTTGAACCAAATCGATCCAGCAATTTCAGGGTGTTTGAGTAAAAAACGTCCGAAATTTATGTTCAGACAACATAAATTTTGACATTATAATGTTAATATTGAACTTTCGTAGGTTCAAGCTATCAAATAAAATAATAAATAAATATTCAGGACAATTTTCACACACGGCACGATCTGATCCCATACTAAGCTTTCGCTTGTGTTATGGAAACCAGATGGCTGATAAACATACATATATAATTTTAAATAAATACTTATAAAGATAATTAACACCCAGACACAGAGCAAACATCTATGTTCATCACACAAATATTTGCCCCGGGTGGGAATCGAACCCACGACCTCTGGCTTGGAAGGCAGTGCCACTACCAACCAAGCCAACCGGTCAGTCAAATAATAAACAAATAGCCATTTATATCAGTTATTTATTCAATTTCATATGAAGATGTAATAAATAAGAGATTAAGTAAAATATTGTAATAGGAAGGGACAAAATACATAACTATAATACATAGGTACTCTACGTCCTACGAGATAGTCAGATAGGTACGTAGGGTTGTGTTATACAACACAAAAATTAATTTGAATGTAAGGCCCAGATTCACAATCGTGACTTTACTTTAGAGCAAAAGAGTCTTCACAAAGTAAACTTTGTATGACCGAAGTTTACTTTCAACATATTTAATTTCAGAGAGAATTGCTTGACTTTCCTTAGAAAAGTACGGCCCCAAAGTAAAGTACAGGGTAAGACGTGTAACTGTTACGTTATACGCATAATTTATGTTTTTGAGAAAATAATATTATTAAATTAAGTTATATTTCCATAAAAAAGATATATAATAATAACATTATTATTTTATATCAAAAATTAAATGTTTAGAAAAAAAACCATTATGTAGGAAGATTATAGTAGAAATATCAAAAACCGGTAGACAGCAAAATTCGTCAGAAAAATATAATAATGTTATAAGACAAACGAAACGATGCAACGATCAACACATCAACAAAAAAATGTCACTCGACATGACGTTTCGATCTATAACCCAACCATATTAAAATGTGTTTCTGTTCTAGAAAATTGGTTTAAAATGAAGGCCTACATGATTTATACGCATAGTCATGTAAAGTTTACTTTGAGACCAAAGTCATGATTATCGGCTCCTTAGCCTTTACTAAGTAAAGTATAGTTTCTGGAAAGTAAAGATGAGCTTGACACGACTAAGAAATATATTTTTGGGTGAAAGTAGATCTTTCCATCAAAGTAAAGTTAAAGTGCGATCTATGAATCTCGGCCTAAGTATCAACGAAGATGAAGATTCAAAAGCCCTTTCAAAGACTTTCAAGATGCTCCAAATAAGTTTATTTTTTACATCTAAATTAAATATATCGTCTTAATGATAGCTACACGCACATATTATATTTAGATTGCTTGCTGAAAATAGTAAAACATATCAGAGTAATCTCATAAAGAATCTTTAGTAAATAGTAATGCTCATCCTTATTTCTTGATCCGTCAAGAGTTTTATTTACTTACCTAGACATTTTCACGACACATAAAATAATCAGATCAAGTCTGCTGATGAATTTCCAAGCTAGCATCAAAAAGCACCTTAAATCTTAATACCATTAAAATTTATTCAATTATTCCCAAACTTTCAAAACATAACCGTACCGTATCAAATAAAAAATGCCTACGAGAACATTATTTATCTAATTTACGATTAAGGGACAGATACTATTGGTAGTATCACATGGGACATGGCCATAAAACAGCTGTCACTCGATTGGAGCCGACGCTCTAAATCTGATTTAATAGTGGATATAAAACTTAAGGTGTCAATTGTTCAGGAGATATTTGGTGTCAGGTAAATATATAGAGATATAGTTTTATGGGGTATATGGTATAAATAAGAGTGCTATGGTATCTTTAATAGTAAGTGAATCATTTGTTGGTATTCCGTCACATAAAAGTTGGCTAGTCTTGTTGAAGATCAGCTGCTGGCCGTATTTTGAATCATTTATATCATAACTAGCTTTCCGCTCGCGGCTTCGCCCGTTTTGTCTAAAACCTAATAAATTATATACTTAAACCTTCCCCTTGAATCACACTCTCTATTAAAAAAACCGAACTCAAATTACGTTGCGTAGTTTTAAAGATTCAAACATACAAAGGGACTTATAGGGACAAAAAGCGACTGTAGTGATTAAAATACTAACATAAATATGTTGTTACTGAACACTATTTGTCAAATGATAATATCGAGTATTATTGAAGATGCATTCCACATAGTTAGCGAGGTAATATCGACATTGATCAACAAAAAGTTTATTTCAAATACATCGTTTTTTTTTTATCTATTATTTAACATATTTTTCGTCGATCCTTAGCCAGCTTTAATGATTGCACTTATTCTGAGTAATTTTAACCCTTTTTATCTGTCTGTTGTTTTTATCAGAGGAAACCAATTGTTGACTCTGCGATTAAATTAGTATGTCCCTCCCAGAGATCGAACCTTAAACCAGGTAAAGTAGCATCAACCGAGTCTAGACATATAGTATAGGGTGTACCATAAGTTATCGTCACGCAATAAAACATACCTTGAACGTGTCGCGTGACAACACTCGGCCAAACTCATATCTACCCTGTTACTACATAAATCAATTTGTCAGTCGCTGCTCTTTTAGTTTACTTTCAGTTTACTTGCGCGAGTTTACGACGTTTTTATGTGTATTATGATTTACAGGTTACGTTTTTAACTGAATATGGACGGGTTACGTCATGTATGCGTAATAAGTGCTTAATACGTGTTTTGATTAAAATGTTGTTTCAGTTTTGATCAGCTGTTGGTGTTTGTTTATTTTGTTATACTTCAAAATTATTTTCTATTCTAAAAAATCATTTATAAAAGCATTGAATGCTATAAAACTAAATATGAAATCGAAATTTTTAGTTTCAGAAATAGGTAGGTTAGGATAATTTATGCATCTTATAATATTGACAGAGAGAAGGCTCTCTTTACTATATTGTGTGTCCTATGGTGTGTCCATTTGCTGTTGTCATATTTTGTAAACATTGATTAAATTCAGAATTTTATAGTATGGTTGAAAATATCTGCTAAATTATTTCTAGATCCTGTTTTCTCAAAAATAAAAATAATGTTTATTCTCCAATTGTATTATGGAACACAAAACCAGGTGTTCGGTATAAAATAATAAATTGCGAAAACGCCTATTTCGGCTTGACTAAAAAGCTTAGGAAGTAATTTTTAATATTGTTACAAATCGACACTTTGTATTTGATGCCTGTAATATATCTTAGGGTCTGCAGTTGGAACGGTCTTGCATTACGATGTGTGTTTACTCAATAATTCGATACAAGTGTGGTGGTGTGAGTGAAGGGATGTAGCGATTTGAGATTAATGTTTTGAGGTTTAATTGTATTTTTTTTAATATGTAGAGTCAAGGGTTTTGTATATTATTATTTTTTTATTTTTATACGTTACTTGCGTGTATTCAATTTAATCCAATTGTTTTTTACTGTATCTGTGAATTTTGTTTTGGTATTCAACTAAGCTTTGCGTAATAATTTTTATTTAGTTAAAACTTAAAAAGACGTATTATAAAGCCGTAGAAAAGGAATATTTAAGAAAATGATATAATTCAGTCTTAATTATAATTGAAACAATGTGTTATGTGATTTTTTGAGAATAATCGTATATTTTTTGTTCGCAGTAAGAAACTAGTATCACACCTTCAATACCCGCTTCAGCTTTCAACTCACGCACTAGAAAGTATCGCAAAACGATCCAGTCGCGACTCGTCATTTCTCGCATTGTCGTAATCCGCTGATTTACTAGCAACATTAATCAGCTTGACGGCCGATAGGGACTAAATCACTACACGATACTATTACACTAAAAACACTCTTATGCCTACTGTAATAAGAACTAAAATACCCCGTCATTACCGTCTTTTAACTATCACTACTGCATGATATTGCTTGTAATTCTTTTTGCGAATGTTTTGTATAGAATTTCTACGCGCGTTGATTTATTGGTCGTTTCGCGGTATGCCCTTTTTGAGGGTTTGACTGTTGCTTGATGGGTGATTTGAAATTGTAATTGAAAATTTAGTACTATGTTACTATAATTTATAAGTAGACGTTCTTAATAAATAAATAGGTAGATACTTTCTTATATTAATTTATGTCGAATTATAAAAAAAATGTAAGAACCTAATCAAGCGTCTATTTTCAGTTCTATAGAATTACTTTTTTATTGTATATGGATTTTTTTTTAATGATTAACCTACCTACGAGATAAAAAACCACAAAAAAAATCCAAAAGTCCCACCGCAATCGCAAAATGAAAAGTTCTTAAAGTGATTCGTAAAATGATAACACCATAATGATGTCGTTTTGAAAAAGCAGTAGATAGATAGAACGAGAAACAGAGGCCAATAATTATTCATTGTGTTTTTAACAGTTGCGCCAGAAGCTCGAAAATTGCAATAGGGTAGCGCGGTGTTCGCCTCAGTGATGTCGTAAAAATTTGTTCTTGGGAACCGTGGAGTCGCTGTTGGTGCTATATTTTTATGAGGTCAATTAAAAACATGTCTATAGTGTATTATTTATGCATTCGTTTGACAGCACAAGAAGTAAATTATACATTTATAAATAAAAAGGTGAAATAATCGAAACAATGTACTTAGTTTTATTTATTTTAACTGTAAGCTTATGTGATAAAATAAACTAATAATATAACCATAATTATATGCTATGTATTAAGCTTGAGTTATCATTAAAAGTGATCTGGGTATAAAATTATATTATGTAGTTTTAAAGTAGTGGATAGTATTCTTTTTATTCATTCATTAACAACTATTTACATATTTTTAAACAATTACTTTGTTACCTCGCATGATCTCATTCGATGCAAACACAATTTGGTGATCAGGAAAAAAATACAATGAAGCCGCTCCATATTTTTCCTCTTACCCGCCCAAGCATCTCCTGACTTGTTAATGCCTCCAGCCTACTATCTTAGCATATTGCAAGACTAAATAACACCATTATTCGCATCCCAGCCAAATATAGAAACGTTAGGGAAAATATTTGAGAGGCGAATTGAATTTATTATTTAACTCTAATCAAGTGGAGTTTGTTGAATATTTATGAAGTGCCACTTGACGGTGCCTGAATAGATTCTGTAAGGTGATGGTAGAAATGTCTCTTTAGCAGTCTTCATTAGAGAGGTCTAATCAGGTTTGTTGTGGACAATTTTAATTAGATTATTCTCATAACAATTTTCGACAGTTATGCATTGAGAAATAGCTTAAAAACTAAAAAAAAAAAACATTCTTTCGATAAACTCATGAAATTATTGTACATCGAAAGTTTGAATTTAATTAGTCCGTTTAAAGGGTTCAAATTCACCTCTAAAAGTCGGGTACATACAAAACATAATTATAATTACATGCAAAGATAAATAAGCATTAAAATAACAATAACTAAAGTTTTCTTACCATTTAAAAATTTACCATTGGGATTCTTTTTTTGCCTCTTTACAATATTACTATACAGTTTACTTACACTAGTACATTGCAACGCTTCTCTAAATTACTGAACAATAAAAACCAAAAGAACGTTAATTACGCGAATCTCAAGAGCAAATGACAGAGGGTGTAAGTCAAAATTCATTACTTTATAGAATTAGTTCGATTCGAATTAAAGGGTTGAGTTAAGGGCCAAGAAAATTTCCTCAAAGGTCTCCCCTCAGTGACGCGCAGTTTTTTGTTTCCATTGTACTTGAGAGCTATAAATTCTACGCCTAGTATGTATATTGTATATATAGTAATATAATGGCTCTCTGTAAATCTACTACAGTGACTTCCGAAAGAAGAATGTTCATCCGATTCATTTAATTTATTGTTTTTCGTGTTTCTTTAAGTGTCTTCAGGATTTGTTGGGACAGTTGCGAATTTAAGGAATAAAATGCTGGATAAATAAGAATATTGTGGAGTGATGAAGATACGTATTAACCTAGTTTAATGTGCACGGACCATAGATAATAGGGTCAATTATTGACCTTCTTTTCGTGTCAATTCAAATGTTATTTATGAACTTCGTATCAAATGGTTGAAAATTAGGCGACGCGGACGGTTACATAATTTGAACTACCTATTGAAAATTTGACACTATGTAAATATTTTTATAATTATGTAATTAAAAAAATGATTTTAAGAAATAATCTAGGCAATAATTTACAAATTATTAGACTGGATTAATCAAAAAGTATATATGTTACAGTTAAAACCCTTAACCAGTTAAAAACCTTATTGCCCGGTAAAATTAGTCAATAAGGTTATTGACTAAAGGTGTCGGTCAAAACCCTTATTGACTGATTTTATCTGATAAAATCAGTTAATAAGGGTTTTGACCATATATAATAATAAATTATGAGAAAGTTTTACTGAGAAATTTGAAACATACGAGAGTATAATATGCATTAACTAAACTAGAAATTGCTGTAACACTATCATATACCCAAAGCAATCTACGCATTACTTGCCTCTAGGCTCTAACAAAAAAATGCCAAAACATTACTTCACGGTGTTTATACAAATACACAATTTAACAAAGAACGCCGCTATGAAACCATATCACTATCTACTTAAGGTGTTAGAGCGGCTCCTGTGTCTTATTTACCATCGAAACAAATGTTTGACTGCGCTTTCAACTGTGTGTTTAAGTTGAGTAAGATACTGTTTAAGAAGATGCCGCGTGTTGTGTCAACTTTAGAAGAATTAAGGTTATTTGATTGCGACATTAATAAAGGCTGGTAGTTGGTTTTTAACATGTTTGACTGTGTGTATGTGATTGAGAGGTCCTATAGGTACCTATTGGTAAACGTTGGTTTATCAAATAAAAAGTTGAGTGAATTAAAGAAACGAAGCCTTGCGGTCGGTTTTACAATTTGGATACGTTCTGTTAAGTTTATCTGTCAGTTAATATGTATGAAAATTAACATCATAATATAGTATGAAATAGACTAATAGGGGCATTATCAGCAAGATATCAAACCGGCTCTATAATCTATCTCTGTACTTACGATTATACAGATTTGACTAGCGCTTTTTGTAAGAAAGAGTAACATACAAACATCCATACATTTTTATAACTTTCACGTTTTTAATATGAGTAGCATAAATATATTTATGTATTATTAATATTATAAACGCACTAAAGTTTAGAGTTAACACGCATACGCAAAGGAATCAAGGCCCATCCATCTGTGTTTGTCACAAATCAACAAGACACATTGCATCCGGGACTCGAACCCGCTGTCTGTTATTCTTTATTATATTCATTTTTTATTTGCGTTTCGAGAACATTAAAGTGTGGTAAAAGTGGTTGTGAATGATTTTTTTGCTCTATGTTTCAGGTTTAGCACGTAGGTATTTGGCGGGAAAAAAATATGTATCTATACTTGCAGTTTTATGAATGGCTTCTAGATTTTTAACAATAACCTAGTCCTAGGCCAAAAACTTCTCTATGACGTTTCTAAATATGCTATTATTTGAAAAATGTTATGCTGCATGGTTTGTAAGTTTATGAATAATATGCTGTGAAAGTCTTAGATAATACTGGAAAATTTTTGGATAATCGTTGAAATTGGATTACTGAATATACAATATACATGCTTTATTACACCCCTACAGAGAATATCCCTACAGAAATATGTATGTGAAAATTGTAATATCAGGTGTTACATGGAACTATGTCTACTTGATGCTTTTGGTATATGTATGAAAACGGGCCGAAGTCAGAGTCAAAAAGTTTCATACATTAAAAAGTAGTACTTTACACCTTACCAAAATATGTTATAATCTGTTGTTTCGTTGCATGTACATGTTGTGTGTTACGTAATATTATATAGTAGATTGTTAATCAATAATCTACTTAGATTTATTTCATTTTAAATTCGCATACATAAATACTGATATATAAGAGTAACAATAGGTACTATAAGGTTAGCACATCAGGCACCCTAAGACGCAACCTAGACCTTTAATTGCCCTTCACACGTCACGATATTTCAATATATTATTAAAATTTCAAAGAGCCAATTACGCGTCGTATGTCGTATCCGACCTAAGCCGCGTGTACCCGCGTTTTTTCCACTTAATGATGTGATTTATTGTTTCCTTCACGCGGGATTAGCGCTGCATATTATTGGATACGACTATTTATAACTTACGATATTTTGGTCACGATGTCGCAGATAAAAACTCGTAACTTTTAAATATATTAAATATTTTGAAATAAATATATTATTTACCGTTTTTCCGTATATTTTATCTAAAAATAAATATTTTCTTAAGTCAAATACTAATTAGAATATTGGATGCAAGGAAATACGATCAAATAAGATAATGTCATACTATTTTGGGCTACTGGAATGGTGTTTTGAATAAATTAACCTAAATTAGAAAATTAATTTAATTAATAGTCTCAAAGGTCACTTAGCGACAGGATTAGAGTGCAAAAATTATAAATTAATAAATTTAAATTATAAATTAAATCGGCATGTTCCGATATGAAGAAGTTGAACATCTTGCGACATTTATCAAACTATATTTAACTATTGGCTAGCATGATGTATCTAACATAACCTAGGCATTCGAAGCAAGAAATGCACTGGGAAATAACAGTACCTAACCGTTTTTGATAATAATCTCGATAAAGAACTTGACACACGACACGACATCGTGTCGTCCCCGCATCGTCCCCGGGTCGTGTCAAGTCGCCGCGGGCACATGTCTGTCACCTTGCGTGCACAATCCGTGCGCATGCGCGACTCCATAATTGGACTGTGAAATTTCGTCTTGTTTTAGACGTGTTAAATGTAAATGAAGCATATGTAAATATGTCAGCTGATTAAAAAAACTCGATTTCATTTCGGATCAGTCAATATTTTCTTTTATCGCGTGTATGTCTGTGTTGATGTTCGGAATCGTTGAAATATAATGGATGAACATGAAATCTTATTGGTTTAAAAAAAGCAAGTCAGACTAAGTCGAAAAGTTTAAAGGAGAATGACAAACTCCAATAGGACTCTGGGCCTGATCGTTACACTGATGATTTATGGGGGATTAAATAGATAAAAATATACAGATTCTATAAATATAATAATTATAGATTTGTTCTATGGGATAGCAGAGATTTTGGGGTGTAAAGTAACAAAAATAAAAGTTAGTTTGCTTGAGTTAAATGAATAGCATTGCCTTTTTCTAGGTCCAGGTAAGTTTATTTTCTATCTACATTGTCTAGCTAATAATAGTGTAACAGTAGAACAGTCAGGTAATAGAAATATTGGATCCAACACATATTATTCAACACACATTTTAACTTACCAAAACATCAGCAATCACTAGGTAGGTACATTTCTTATATCTTTATAAATGGATGATTCAGGATTCGCTTTCATAATAAGACTCATTCAGGATTCGCTTTCATAAATAGGGCGAAATCCAAATTGAAATCCAACAACTCACCGGCTAACAGGGAGAAATACAATAGGATACGGAATCACTGCAATACTTTGTGTAGAGATGCTCAGCGACGCCACGTTTCCAATTCGGTCGAGAACGGCGACCCAGCTAAGATTTGGAAATTTCTTAAGTCCTTAGGAGTTGGCAAACAGCAGCAACTATCTCTCCCTCCTAACACTAACATTGATTTAATGAACAACCACTTTACCCATAATTCTCTTGTATTTAATCCAGAACTTAAGTCACGCACACTGAATAATCTTTCATCTTGTCCGACTCCTCAATATCAACCGTTCACTTTCAAACAATTCACCGTATGTGGTGTTAAGAAGAGCATATCATCGATTTCATCCAAAGCCGTCGGTAGTGATAGCATCGGTCGTAATATGATCCTTCCTATCCTAGATATCCTTGCTCCCGTCTTAACCCACATATTCAACTCCTCCATCAGCAACGGAATATTTCCTAATGCCTGGAAAGACGCCCATGTCGTTCCATTGCCGAAAAAGCCAAACCCTACTTCCTTTTCCGACTATCGTCCTATATCCATCCTTCCGTTCCTATCCAAAGTTCTCGAACGGTTAGTTCATGAACAATTAAGCTATTTCCTTAATAAAAACAATATTCTAAATACCTTCCAATCCGGCTTCCGTCCCGGACATAGTACGGCTACTGCTCTCACCAAGGTCACCGACGATATACGGTCAGCATTGGATGATAAGCAGCTCACCATTCTCACGTTACTGGACTTCAGTAATGCTTTCAATACCGTAGATTTTGACATCCTTTTGGGACTGCTACGCTCAATTAACATATCTCCATCGGTAATTGTATGGTTCAAAAGTTACTTGTGGAACGCCAGCAGTGATGTCAGACCAGCTAGAAAATACGTTGTCAATTTTAATCCTTTGCTGGCGTTCCACAAGGTGGCGTCCTCTCTCCTCTTCTCTTCTCTATATTTATCAACTCCATCTCTCTTTCTCTTACTTCCTTCTCTCACATGTATGCAGATGATCTCCAAATCTACACAATGTCCACGTTCGAGAATTTACCGTCTGCCATAGCAACCACAAATAACGACCTGTCCTTGATCATGAATTGGAGTAGATCTCATGGCTTGGTAGTTAACCCTACTAAGACCAAAACTATTCTTATCGGCAGTTCTTCATTCATATCAAGGGTAGGCTGGTCTAGTTTACCCCCTATTACTGTGGACGGTACCATAATCCCATTCAGCGATAGCATTAAAAGCTTAGGCATCACTATTGACCGAACACTATCTTGGCAACCGCAAATAAATGAGCTTAACAAGAAAATCTTTGCCTCATCTCATTCACTCATGAGAATCCGCAACTTCTTGCCCATCTCAACCAGAACTTCTCTTGCACAATCCCTCCTCCTTCCCATCCTCGATTATGCCGATGTCTGTTATCCCGACCTGACCGAAATCCAGTTGGACAAACTTGAGCGACTCCAAAATGTTTGCATACGCTTCATTTTTGGCTTGCGCAAGTATGACCACGTCTCGCAATACAGGACAAAGCTCAAGTGGCTACCAATACGTCAGCGTCGGAACACCCACCTTCTCCAACTCCTATACCGTGTCCTGTTTAATCCTAAAACTCCCGGCTACCTAAAGGAAAAATTCCAATTTCGAGAGAGCACTGACTTTAATCTGCGCTGCTCGGAAAATTTACTTTTAAAAATTCCACCTCACAAGACCAAATTTTACCATAACTCGTTTCATGTGCAAGCTATACTCTTGTGGAATGCTCTTCCAATAAGCATAAGACGCGCTCAATCACTAAACATATTTAAAAAACAAATATTTGACCATTTCTTTAATCAGCTATAATATTTGACGTATATATTTATATATCTATATGTATATTTATTTATATATTTGCATGTATGTATGTATGTATGTATGTATGAATGTATGTATGTGTATTATAGTCATTATTTTCGTATTATTATATATTACATAATATGTATATCATTTTAAATTATATTTATTTTTATTTTATTTATTTTTTCTGTCATTATTTCTACCTATATCATTTTTTTTTGTCTGTTGTCTTTTTAATTTTATTTAACTTAAACACCACCTATCTCATTCTATTACTTAAATCTAATCCTATCCAAAGGTTGCCTGGAAGAGATCGCTTGAAAGCGATAAGGCCGCCTATTTAACATGTGTACCTATATTATATGTTTTTCTCTTTTCTTCTTCTTATCTTCTGTACCTATGTGTGTGTTAAATAAAGAATTAAAATAAATAAATAAATAAATAAGACTAATCAATTCAAATAATATCTTTAGAGTAAAATTAGACGATTAAGGCAATTTTGAATACTAAAACTTCACTCAAAAGTCAAACAACAAACATAACAAATCACTCATCACTGACACAATTATAATTAATAATTTGACATTTACAATTGCCAGCTACCTAAATAAAAATGTTATAATTATTATTGATTAAGTAAAATATGTTTTTATTTTATAGAATGACCTAAATAATTTAAGATGTGTGTTAAAAAAAGTTAAGTTTTGCTTCTGATTTTTATAGCATTTGAATTCAATAAAACTATAATTGAAAAATAAACATTCATTCGTATTAATCTACATAATATATATTTGACTATTTTACTCCTGACAACACTGACATCTCTGCTTGATAAGACCGGTAGTGAACGAATTATCTTTTTTTTCAAAGATTTGTTTTCCCATAGAATCAGGAGTCAATATTTTACAAATAATTATTAAAATTAACATAATGAATTTCAAATATATTATGATTTCTGTAACAGTTAGGCCCAGTTTCGCCATTCTCCTTTACAGGTAAAACTTTAATAAAGTTAACGGGCTGGTTCCACAGCTACCTGATATGTTCAGTTCTAATGACAATTAATAATGTACGAATCAAAATATAATATCAGGAACATTATCAGCAAGCGGCAAACCGGCTCCACATCTTATTACTTCTTAGATTCAATAATTAACAAAAAAAATATTGTATTATGTTCAAAATAACGAATTTGGCTAACATAGGTATAACATTATTATACAGCAAACCCAAAAAAAATATGATAACAATTGTAAAACTGAATTTAATTTTTGTAACTGCAATATAAAAATATTCAAAACCCAAATATTTACCTTAGTAAACATTTGTCAAAGGAAAAACATTTAAACTTTGTTTTATAAACACCTAGCGCCATCTAGTACGAGTCGACGGAAAACCAAGGGTCAAATAATTTTTTATGGAGATTTCAAACGCTTATAAAAAATACATTTATTAAATTAATCACTATTTTGACTCTTATGCTTTGAAGGCAGAAAAATACTTAATGCCAGGTAGAAAAACAGATCATTCATAAAACGTATTTTCATTGATACAAGCATACACTTACTTTTGATAGTTTGATACTACAAGTTATATTTTTGGCAGATAGATAATAAATATAATTTTAGCATAATTTTTTGGAGTAGGAGAAGTGGTCTTTACAATATCGTTAATATTATACAATTAGTGCGTTTAATACTGCCACTTCAAGGCCAGAAAGTGTATGAATTTTTAAGTACATCGTTTAGGTGATTTATTTGCCATTGTTAATAGTGTTTCCTTGTATTTTTGCCATTAATGTATAATCAAAATGATTGATAGATACCACTAAATGGTCGTCGACAAGTCAACGTACTTGCGAAGTATTTTAAATTTATAAGTTCAGTCGAAATTTGCACGACGATAAAAAAAAATCAACTTCTTAAATTAGAATTTTACTCAAACGGAAAATAATAGGTAGTAAGCATAGATATTTAAGGTACACAATATGTAATTATGTACTTAAAAATTTACTGTTTCTAACTCAATAATTTACAGGTTAAGGCACGAGCTTGTGTAAAAGATAGTTAAAAACTGGCATACGATTTAGTGTAAGTTTATGCTATAGATGCCAAAAAATATATTCAAAAGTGGTGGGGGGAGGGGGAAACAGGGTATTTTTACGTGGGAAATTATTTCCCTTTGCCCGATTATGCTAGTGCATTGAGTTTCTATGTGGGAAAATAATTCCCCTTGTTTGTTTAGGCTACACACTTTTACCACGTTTTGGTTGTTATTCACATCACTAGCACTTGATCCCGGTTATGCCTCTTCTCAAAATTATTTTTTATAATTTAGGAATGGCTGTTATATTATGTAAGTATACGAAATGAAAATAAATAACACAAATATATACATAAAAAAACATAAGAGACGAGTGGATGACTCAAAATACTGAATACTACAATCAGTATTACCTACTTAAAACTTGAAAGAATAAAATCAGAATCTCTCTTTTTTTAAATCGGTTAAAAATTACTTTACGCTAACGGGCAAGGGGAATTATATTCCCACATAGTAATTTGAACAATTTCACGTTTTTATGACTTTATTTAGATACAAAACAATGTATAATTACGAAAGCATAGTTTCTTTATATAAAACAAAAACATTTATCTACTTGCGGTATTTTTTTGTATAGAATTTTTTACTTTTTCACTGAAATGATAAAAAAGAACCGTCTCTTGCACACTATAACCTCAAGACTTCACTTTGACGATGAGATTTCGTAGGATTTGACAGTACCATCGTAAATGTTATTAGTAGAAAAACTAAAAAAAACGACGTGTGGCACTCGGGGACTGCGGCCGCGGTAAAGCTATTGCATGCTATGCCTTCAAGCCACACCTCCGCCCGTCGGAGTGGGGAGCGTGAGGTTTTTTCGTTACGGAATTTCTCGATTCGGTCCCCGCGCTCAAGGCCCGCGATAGAAGCTATGTAACAGCTTAAAATGTTCCGTAAAATAGTAATGCGTGGCTGCATTCATCATATCGTTTTCTGGTAATGAATAAAAAATATTTTTCGAAAAAAGAACCATGTGGGAAATAATATCCCTTTGCCTTATTAAGGGTTACAATATTTTGAAACAAAAATAATGTTACTTACAAATACGTATTGAGTAAAACCACCATTTTCAAAGTAGAAACATATTTTATCACAAAATCGCCGTACAAATTGTAACTAATCTTGATTTACACGAAGCGTTTCAAGTCATGCGAAATAAAAAAGTGCATTCGTCACAATGCTATACCTACTGTAAAGCGAAGCACGTTTTGATGTGATAGATTTATGGGTGTAAGTCACAGCTTGTCATATTGTTTGTTGATTTATATCTGCCACTCGGGAGAAAAGACGTAGTAATTGGTTATATTTTATGTGAAATAAAATTCTATACGTTTTGTGATGTATTTATTTATAGACCGAAAAAGAATGGAGGTCAAGTAGTATTTTTCATGAACTTAAAAAGTTCATTCGATTCGATGTCTTACAAAATTTTATTTAAGTAATGATTATTGATTAGTTTTTTTTAATTAAGTTTCAAATTGACAATTTATATGGTTGTGTTTAATTTAGTAAGTACCTATATAAAAATGTGTTTGATATAGGTACTTCGTATAAGATAAAAACATATATAGTAAACATAGTAAGTATGTAGTTATGTAATGAGAGGTGATTATAATTAACTAAAAGTACGGCTGAGCTAAACAGGTATTGTAAATAAAAGTGTAAGGGTTGAATAAACATTAAGCATTTTTCATTATTTCCTTATATTTCAGGACAATTTCAGGACAATTTTCACACACGGCACGATCTGATCCCATAGGTACTAAGCTTTCGCTTGTGTTATGGAAACCAGATGGCTGATAAACATACATATATAATTTTAAATAAATACTTATATATAGATAATTAACACCCAGACACGGAGCAAACATCTATTAGACTACGGGCCCATGTTGAAAAAGTTATAGGTCATTTGAACCACCAGGTGACCTATCTAGAACGATATAAGAGCATAAAATAATAAGATTCAGCACTATGCCGTCACTTGTAAGCTGTCCAACTGAGTGCAGATGAGAATTCGAAAGTACAGGTAGAGATTTTTACCCCTTGTCGCCATGATTTTTGTACGGCGTTGCGGAATAATGGATTAAAAGCAGTATTGAAATAGTATGACACAGATGTCCCATTCAAATGACCCATAATTTTTTCAACATGGGCCTATATGTTCATCACACAAATATTTGCCCCGGGTGGGAATCGAACCCACGACCTCTGGCTTGGAAGGCAGGGCCTCTACCAACCAAGCCAACTGGTCAGTCTTATATGCTAATTTCCTTATATACTGTTATTACTGTTACAGCATTTTTTCCAACAACATATCTTTTGTATAAATTAAATATATGTTTGCCGTTTGACAACAGGTAACCTGGCACTGAATTCAACATTAATACCAATAATTATTACGTAAAAAGCAACTCTCTACAGACATTACTCAGTATGGATGTATGTTCGTCATGGGACATGTTAATTATTATTTATATACATTTATTTCGGTCTAATGTGCGACAGATTTCGGTCTCAATTTATGATTGATGTTATGGAGTTTGCGCTTTTGTTTTTAATTATTTTTAATTTATGAGTGTTTTTGAATATATATTTAACACAACTGTGAAGTATTAGTATTATTTATTATTATGGCTGTTCCCGTTTTTCGTCTATAACAACTAGAAACAATATTATGATGACGTTACTATCAAATTTAGATAAAATAGTATGTTTTAACAAGTAGGTTTTACACATCAAATTAACTTAACAAAAATATATACTCACAGTTTTTTATCAGAAATGCTTCTTTTATTATTTTAAATTATCAACTTACAAATACCATCGTAAAAATAAATGTATAATAATCACAACTATTAAAACATTTTAATTTATACTGTCATTAAGGGCCGATTTTTCAATCCTTGGATAAATCTTACCCGTCCAATAAAGTATTACACGATAATATTAAAATGTCACGTAAACTGTCAAATCCGGGCAATTAGAATACCTTTCATAAATGGTAGTTTAATACGTTATTCGACGAATAAGTTTTAACCCAGGATTGAAAAATCAGCCATAAAACAAACAAATAATCATGAAAATTAAGTACTCAAATCTTTCCCTTATCTTACTGCAACTGCAATCAAAACATCGAACTAAAACATTTCCCGCCAAAAATTAATCTGTCAAAAGCCACAGACAAAAAAACGCGTTCAAAATTCGAACAAACGCTTCGATTGATTTCATTGTTTTGGCGGTTTCGAACAATGAATGCTCGCTAATGTCACCCCATTTGATCATTCGATTAAATTTGAAAGAAAAGCACATATAAATCAAACGCCTGGTAATAACTGCTTTGCTTTCATTGCAGCCTTTTCTTGGATCTTAATTTGATTATAATTTGGTGGCGATTGCTAATTATCGATTTTTGTTCTGAAATTGTGTTTATGACTACGCAAATCAACGGATAGGAAATATGTAATAAGTTTTAAGAAGATATCTTATTTAATATATTAAGCTTGTTTTTTTCTTTTTTCTTATTTTCTTTCATGAATAAATTTATGCATTCCTTAAAAAGAAAAACTAAACGTAGACTACACAATACACGGTAAAATCTATTTCACAGACTACAGCATTGAAATCGATGTGAAAATGATGAAATTTTCGTATTGGCAACCCGCATGTTAAATGAATTAAAGCATTTAGTTTGTAATGATGCCACCCCGGGGTGGGAGACACCCCTGGCCATTCCGTAATTTTATCGGGTTATAAATTTGAATTTGTATAATGCGCCGGCATTAACGCATGATTTATACAACTTGACTCTGCTAAGATTTCAAAGATGAAAAACAATAAATTTTGTACCCGTAACTATTACGTTTAATGGGAACGGGTATTGGTTTTGAGTGGATGAGACTTCCTATTTCTATAATGAAATGTGTTTTATAATGTTTGTAATAGGCAATGTTTTAATAAGGCTCGCTACAATGTGGATATAAATTATAGTAAAATTTCAAGTGTTTTTTATTGTGAAAACCACTGTTTACATATTGTTTAGTTTTTTATTACTCATAAAAATAAAAGCGTATTGACCAGTTGTTTTAGCTACTTTCCAGAATTTTTTCTAGAATATGTTTTAGTTAAATTTTGGCGTATTTTACCAGAGTCTGTGTATTGTTGTTTTGTAGAGCTATTACCTTTTTACAATTTTCTATCAAAGTTAAATAAAATTATTTTGTACATTGTTTATTAAGTCAGAAACAAATTCGTAGTAGCTACTTCCATTCTTAACTAAAATAAGACGCATTCTACAAAAATCCTTAATTTTCTATTAAAGTATCCCGGGTAGGTCCACTCAAATCTAACGGCACAAAGTTGACGACTTTTTACTTGGTCGATTTATGCGATACATTTAGGAGGTGCTCGTCGTATACAAGTCAGTTAAATATTTAGCTTGCCTTCTAATTTATTCGGTTTATACCGGCTCATTTGGTTCCGCGCCATAAATATGCTAGATTGATATACTTTTTTGAACAGGTTTTTGATTCGTTGCGCTGTACTATTGATATTTTTATTGAGGCGTTATTATTCTCTTTTACGTTTATGGGCTAGTCGAGCTTTTGGGAAACTGTGGGATATATAAATGTTTTAGTGTGCAATATTATGTTTTAGTTAGGATAGATAAAAAAGTTAAGTTTATCTGCATACTGATGATTGCTGTTTCACAAACTAAAACGAATTAAGTATACAAAATAATAATACACCTTTGTGCAGCACCTAATAAATCGATTATTACTATCTATTGATCTACCACTGTCCAGGAGTATGCGAAAAAGTTTGAGTATAAAGTAGTACATAGTGACCATGGAAAAGTAATATTTCTGGTCTAGTTTCTTTGCCTCAAAAACAATGCATTAAAAGTGTGTAATACTGATAAGACGTAAAGAAGAACGTGATTGAAGACACGGTCACTACATATCTCCCTATAGTCACCATAAAAATAAAAATAAAACAAAACACCATATAAAAATAAAACACCATAAAAATAACCACGATACAGCCTTTTACTGGTAATCCAACTAATATGATTACAACGCTATAATTTATAGTTAATTACGTATTATAAAGTACAGGATAGAATCGATTAACGACTCGATTGCAATCGATTTTCATTAATGCCGCAATTCGATGTTTCGTGATATTAGTTCAGCCCTTATTGAAGGTATATTGTGGCGTGTTTTGATAAAAGGAATGTAATGTAGGTTGTGATGACTCTAATAACAATGTATAGAAGAAAAGTTTGATTGTTTACGTTTGTAATGCACCAAACCAAAAACTAATTAGTCTCTTTTAAAAATAAATCACTAGTTAAAAGCTACGCAATTTTGAATTAGCAGTGATTTGATCCCTTGCGATTTTGCAGGTGGAATATCGATGGAAAAATTATCGAATTTATTTTAAATTATAGCTCCTTGTTAATATATAAAAATTAATGGTCGGAAACAATGTCTTCCTCCCTTTACACTGGCAAGGTTCCAGACGATTTTACAATTAAAAATGCCCTAAAATCTATGATTTAAGAACTAAATGATAATGTGACTAACGAGTAACGACTGACCATCCAAAGAACCGACCTAGATCGCTGTTCCGGCCCTACACGAAAAATTCATAATATTGTAATGTGCGAAAGTGTCTTCATATATCATCTTATACTGGATCACTTAGTTCGGGACTGTTTCCATTGTTATTGTAAGTAAATACGAAATGGGTAAATAAGATACTTAAATATTCTTAGTTGATTACAATGTTAGCAATTTCTTTTGTAATGATTATTATGATGGAAGAGCATTTTTATATAAATATCTACATACATAAAAGGAGTATTGCTTACCATTGTTTCAGATACATCCACGGCCCACTATATTATGGTGATAGTTCATTACGGTCTAAAAATATTTTAATACTGCATTAGAACTAATTTTATTGTTTTAATTTGCAGGGCCTGATTTGGGCAATTGAGATAGTACATCGAGATAGTCGTCGTACGACATAGAAGGTACGTCACGTTTCTCCACATTGGATATATTGACGTCACACCACAATTTATTTATTGACGTGTGACGTATCGTGTGCCAATGGACACAGTCCCCCGCGATCACGGTCAAGCCTGCAGTGGCCAGATAGTGGCCAATGATTTAATGCCAACTTTTGACACAACTAAGCTTTTTGGACACAACGCGTATAAATAACGCCTAACATCAAGGGGAAGATTGTTGTTTTTGTGCTTCTTCCATTTGAATATTTTTTTGTAAGAAAGCAAAGTAAAATATATATAACAAAAAACTTTATTTACATAGATATACCTACATAAGAGATACATGGCAAATGTATAGTTAACAACAACGTTGTACGCGCAATGACGAAAATTTTTTGACATCGTTCGGTATTTGCAAAAAAATAAACGATAATTGAATGAATAAAAAGCCGGAGCGTCCATCCGAGAATTTCGTTCGTAGTGATATCACGAAAAAATTACCCGTTTATTCACAATAAAACGTATAACTTCGGCCGTTGGCCACTGGGAGCGAATCACAGTTTTATGGGACGATAAAAATTCATGATCCTGATGTTGACAAGTGATCTTAAAGAAACGCAATTGAATCTTATTTTGTTGATTTTATTTGATATTGTAATTGAGCTGAATTCGTTATATGTACGCTGTAATCGACTGAAGGGGCCGAAGCTGGACTGTAGCATTCTATAGATGTAACGTGTTCTTGTAGATTAATATTCGTCCTAGAGGAAAAAATTTTCTTGATATCTATATGAATTTCATATTTAGTGATCGTGCAAAATATAGGTGATTTTAATGTGGTTTGATTGTTTTAAAGTTTGTATTAGAACACAGTTATTTTATCATGTATAAATGAGTGGTAATATACCTACTAATACTAAAGTTTTAATTAATATCTATAGTTTCATGTAATAATATAACATATAATATACATGGAAACATATTTTTTATATTAAAAGAATATAAGGATAATTGCGTATTAAATTTATCTTTGGAAGGTCTGAAAAAGTTGATTTCGTTAATATAAAATAAATTAAAAGTAATAATTACCAAACGTAATTATCAACTCGGAGGTATGTAAACTAAAAGTGCAATTATACACATTATATAAAACTTAATAACCAACATTGCAAAATAATCGATATCTATATTGCAAATTAAAAACAGCTAAATAAACGAAGACGTGGTTATCGGTTTTAATATTAACTGTAGCAAATTGTATCTTCGGAAGGGTACATTCATATAGATTGGAATCAAAGTAAAAAAACAATATGTACATATACTTTCTCTAGTTTATTTTGTTTTTGTTTTTTTTTTTCAAATTAAAACTGTCACGCATATTTCTAAAAATATTCAATATTATAGATAATTAAATACCTACATAATTCAAAATAGAAAATCCATTTTTTAAATGA
>CAJQZM010036631.1:4801-58699 GCA_907164665.1 Colias nastes
TGTATACCTACGAATAATTATTCTTACGTCTTGTTGGGAAATGTTCAAATACCTACCTATTGAAATAATTTACTGTTACAAATCATTAGTGTTATTAGTTTTGAGTGAATAGGCATGGATCAGAAATTCAGAATATAATATGCTACTAACTACTCAAATACATACATGTTTACACAACAAACACCACTGACCTCTATAACTATAAGTTATAGAGGTCAGTGACCGTCAGTGACAAACACTATGGATACCTACGCTCGCGAATGCAAATTCGGTGATTTACTAATTATTGATACCTAGTCATTGAATTCGTTTTGAAATAGCCTGTACTTTGTAATTTTTAGTGTTATAGACATTTATAAAATGTGGTGCTCATTTTTTTGTAATAAATCATCCCGAACGCTATTGTATTTTCGTTGTTTTATTTCAAGTGAACACCTATACAATTTTGTCACGAGCCGCCTCTGGCCTCTGGGTGAAATAAACAAGTCAAATGATTTTTGTTCTAATTGTATTTTGGTAGTAGTTTGTTTAGAATTTACATTACCATTGTTTAATTTTTACCTACTATATTTTACTAAAAGTCGAGTGCGTCGAAATCGTAAATATCTTTTTCACCTTCCTGGTTTTTTTCCATAGTAAATAGTGTTTTAGATTTGTTGTTGTATGAATAATTATTCTTAGCATAATATTATATCATAGGTATATGCTACTTCAAATACATGTTTTGATAAAAAAAACAATAGTGTAATGTAATAAAATAAAACTGCGTTTTATTGTAATCAATTTTGACATTATTTATTTCCCAAAATTACAACAAAATAGTTTACGCCAACAAATATAACTTTTATTTTTATAACAATCCTACTTGTTTTACATTCACGCCATCTAGACTTAAATCTTTATCATTTTTGTATACGTCTGTGTGTGTAAACGACCCTGTATGCAATGACAGATGTTATAATGCATTTTTTTTACCGAATTGGGTGGATTTTAAGGCAATGATATGACATATTTAAATAAAATATAATATTCAGTAACCGCCATGACTATTCCTACGACCTTAATCTTTTCCAATTACGCAAAAACTCAAATAAACTAGAAATGTAGAATTCAGCGCCATCTAGCGGGACATTGGCTGGGAACAGATCGTAGCAATCACCTTAAACATTGTCAAAATAGTTCCAGCTATTTCGAGATATTAGTTATAGGTATACCAGAAAGTACAAAAAGAGCTTCATAAGTTTCTAGGAATGGACTTAAACAAATAATAAATATGAAAACATATTTTAAGTACACATTCATATCTTCAACAAATATAAAATTTTATCAGTCAGCTATTATCAAGTGGGTTGTCGGTTGACGTGGTTTCATTATCACATCGATCTATAAGTGTCCAAGGTGGTAGGCGTGTTTTATACACACACATACATAATTTAATAGGTACCGTCAAGGACGAAGTAATTTTTTTATTTCCGTATTCTATAGTAGACATACCATCTTGCTCTTAGTTCAAAAGGCTCAAATGACTGCCTCTCCACATGTAATTAGAATATTTTTTACGATAGTGTATTGTTCTTATTATTTCTTAGTTATTTTAAAACGAGGCAAAGACTGTAAGTAAATAAGTGATAATTAGGTTAGAGAGTGCATTGAAAGCGCTGTTTACAATTAGTATCAAAATAATATACAGATAACAATTAAATTCAATTATCATATCATTCTTTTTAGTGCGTAGCGTGTAAACGAAGAATAAATCAATGAAATCTATAATTAAAATGCGCTAGTTTATGTATAGTCGGAAAATTGTGTTTATGTATATAGCTATAAAGCTATATACATAAACACAATTTTCCGACTTTACAATGTGGCTACATAGATTTTGATTTACGGGCATTACCAATTTTTCGGTGATATTAAAAAAAAAATAATTAGGGACATGACCTACAATTTGTAAAACTACTAATTAGCCACTTGTCCCGAGTGCGCCCAATTTGACCCGGGGTAAAATATAAAAAATAAATATTAACAATCCCTCGGTAGCTTTGTAATGGTAAAATTATTTTCAAAATAGATCTAGTTGTTTCCGAGTTAAATCGTTACATTTAAAATAACATTGAATCTTTCCTCCATAATATTAGGCATCTGTTTTAAATATATCTCTATCACAATCTAAAACTATCACTGATTTCAGCTACGTTTTTTGGATAGGTGACCTTAACTTCCGCACAGACCATCCGACCGGTAGTAGTCCAACTTCGCAAGAGATTGTAGCGACACTACAGAAAGTCGAGAAAGACAAATACACATCTCTATTGAAACATGACCAATTATTGGCGGTTATGGACAGTGGCGAAGCGTTCTCAGAGTTCTCGGAGCCTGAGATTCGATTCCCGCCAACTTATAAGTTCCTGTTGGGCACGGACGACTATGATACAAAGTAAGTGAGAAAACAAATATACATATGTATTTAATTGTTATTGTTTCACTCAATACAGGAGCATAAATCACTTTGACGGTGCACTTATATAAATGGTGTCAAAATGACATTTCCCGCATATACGCTCTTTAGTCATTATATTTAATTTATATATATTTTGCAATTTTTCGTTAGCCTATTGCGAGAATATCTTGAAAATATATTACTACTACAAAAAATATCAACAATTAAATGAAATAATTCTTAAACATTGAACAACCTATCCAGCTAATAACTACTGTGAAGATGTTCAACCTTGTATTGCATGTTATTAATGTGACCTTTGACCTTGCTGATTCTGTTTTCGTGAAGAAAACGTTTGTACGTGTTCAAATATATGAAATATAAGTATAAGTGGTATTGGAAAGGTGTCCTTGACTTTTATTGATTTTCTAAATATGTTTACTCAGTAAGTGTAAAAATACACTTCGTAGAATAAAGCCTAATTTTATATATTATCAAAATATTAAAATACCGTTGAACAGGGTCTCCATGATTTTGGAAAATTACAAAACCTTGGCATAAATAGATGTCTCGTAGAAAGTAATCAAGTTTACGTAGGTCAAGCAAAAATGTACGCAAAATTTGTAATTAAAAATGTTCAATCAAAATGTATTAAGTACGTCTGGCTACTATTATATAACATACATTACGTAAAAAGTCTTTTGTATGTTTACAAATCTAGATGAATTAAAAACTGTATTTTATTCTTCCTACTTTAGGAGAAAACCCTCATGGACGGACAGAATACTGTACAAGGTGATAGCAAATAATTACGAGAACATAACGCTGAGAGCGGATTTGATATCTTATAATCACATACCTCATTATATGGTCAGTGACCACAAGCCAGTGGTTGCACAATTTAACATCAAGGTGAGTGAAATTATCTCCTCAAAATATAAGTGCACGGTACGATGTTTATTTTAATTGCTTATTTCGTTACATTCGCAAACTTTTCAATAATATTTTAATTAACAGAGACGCATGCAAATATTTTTTTTTGCTGAACGAAATGTGTAGTGAGTTTTTTAATTTTTTGTTTAAAACTCGGTCATGCCTCTAGATAATTTTTGAAATAACTTTTTAATATACTTTGCCTACTAACACTAGATTAAATTTTAATATGGCTTCTACGTGTTGAAGAGTAGTTTAAATTGTATTTATTCCAATGTATTAAATTGGATCATGAATATTTAACATACTAGTTCATATTAAACGAGAAATGATCATGTATCGTCAATACAATTTTGTAGGAATGTTCGAAATAGATAAATTAATCTTAACTAGTTTTAATCACAATTCCTGGTCATAATAATTGTACAAATAATTTAAAACTGTTTGTCATATTATCACCGGGAATAAAAAAATTGTTTTACTACCTAATCTCGATCCCATGGCCCTACCATAGTATAAAGATTATACATAAGTATATATGCCTACGTTTTAAAGGTGGGGGCAAAATCTACTATATAAAAATAAGTCGGGTTTTCCTTCCTGACGCTATAACTCCAGAACGCACGAACCGATTTCCACAGTTTTGCATTCGTTGGAAAGGTCTCGGTGTCCGTGAGGTTTATAGCAAAGAAAAGGTGTCTCTGGTGGCGAAACGGAGTTCGCCGGGTTTGCTAGTAAATAATAAAAATATTTAAGTGGTAGGTAAACAAAAAAAGGGTATCCAGTCAAATTCAATACCATCAGATATGTATTCAGAAAAAAAATCTAGGTTTCTAATATATGAAGCAAGATTTCATATAGCAAAAAAATCTTCATCATATTCCATACATCTCCACAAACTTACAAATTATTATACTAGTAAGATATTTAAGTTACACAGAAGGCATTTTTTATTTAATGGTAAAAGTTGAAAGTAAAGCGCGTAATTAGAAACTCTAGCATTTTGTAAAAGTTTATTTTTTATATGATTTATTTCTGGTTTCTAAGTTAGGTACGAAAGAAGTCTCGTGTAATAACAATGTGTTTGTTATTCTGCTGACTGTCAAGGCTTTGATAATATTTGAATTGTGTGTTTCGCCCGCATGGTCAATGCAAAACCCTCAGGAATTAGGTATTTTACCGAGTATAGTAGCCCAAGTCACTCTCTAGTTTCCCAACTATTTATAAAAATTATAAGTACTATAAAATCGATCCGTTGCGACATTCTTAAGGCGAAATGAGACCCAAAACAGACGTTTCGAGCGCACGGAGAATTAATTTTTTTCTTCAAAAACTTTGAATTTGATTTTTTTTATTTATCGATTTATTTAATTGAAGAGTTTGTTTAGTGACGTTTGGGAACCGAAACACGATTGACAAAATTTGCCTCGATAGAAAAACGTTGTGAAGTTGCCTAAAAATTAAACGGAGAATCAATTTCATTTGGACAATAGTAAAGTAATATCAATGAAACTTTATCCACGTCCACTTCCATTCAATTCTTGAGGGACGTATGGGATTAGATTTTTCAATGAATACATCAGTAATTAAAAAAATATATATTTATAAATTATGAGCAAAAAATTGCGCGCAGGCCGGTCGCTTCCGCCGTTCCGCCTCCTGTTAGTCGACGCCAACGCGTCTTACAGAGCAGTCCTGTACAACTTTTTCGCGCGGTGCCGTTGTCTACTCGCATACGTGATTTAGTGTTAGTGTTACTAAAGTTTTTCATAAACATGGTGAATTTTGGTGGCCAAAACATTGATGGTGAGAACATTAGGAAGAAAATGTTGCGAAGGCAGATGAAGAAACTACAGTTATTGAACCTAAATAGGTAAGTTTAATGTTTATCATGCTTATTTATATTTATTTTGTCTTTCGGCTGCTACAAGTCTAAAAATTTCAACTTCCAATATTTTGATTACTAGGTTTATGTTTACAAGTCTAAATTGAGAAACGCATTTAAATGAAAATTTGATAGATATTTTTATTTACGTAATAGAATTGAATAAGTAATATTATTTTAGTCATATTTTGAGATTTCATCTTCCTATAATTTGATTACTAGGTACGGTCTATTTATGATTTTTGTATTAGTACATATATGTTTACAAAGTCTGAATTTAGCAACGCACAAATCAAGACTTTATAATTTTATGCACTCTGTCTTTATTTTTATTTATAATTTTATTATTGGTATAAATAAGTAATGTTTTAGTTATTTTTTGAGATTTCATTTTCCAATAAATATACTACTGATTTTTGTATGTATGTTTATTTCTAACAGCGAAGCGCGACCACGAAAAATCCGATGAGCAGCTTGCAAGCCAGGACGCAATAAAAGACCAACCATGATTACCAGAAACTGATGTGGATCTTCAGACAGTTTCATATAGTACTTTTTTTTGTGTAAGTTTATTCTTATGTCATTTATTTATAAGTCATAAGATTGAAGATAGTGGAATATTTCAGACTAGTGTAAGTTATCACTGACTGGTAGGTAATTACCATTGAGATCAGAAACAATTTTTATTTCAACCCTATTGCGTATAACTTTTTTTTTATTGTATTATAACAGCTATGGTCTTTCACTGCACCGGTAATTGTAATTTTTTTTACTTATTAGATATCATGCTATTTTAGGCTTATTGCTGATCTACTAACAATTCTATACACATGTGAGCAATCCCAAGACAAGGGTCAAAATTAGATATTATATACATATAAAGCTACTTATACTAGATAAAGGATATTTATTTATACATATATCAATTCGAATGAATGTATGTATGAGTAATTTTTTAATTTGTTTTTATGAATATATACTATTTGCATATTATGTATAAGCATAATTACTTATAAATTTTATATAAAAAATATTTGAAAAATTTGTAGTAATGTAACTATGATGCCGACAATCGACTTTTTTACGAGCTAGGACAATAGAGCGATAAACGAACGGACACAGCTGTAATTTTTTTTACAAATTTTTATAAAAGCACTTGTTATAATAATTGCGGTCAACCGTAAAATTTTGCAAACAAAAGAACGATTTTCTCAGAAAGTTTGCTGTGTATGACGCCGACAATCGAGTTTATTACGGGCTAGGATAATAAAGCGACAAAGGAACGTACACAGCTGCGCAATTTTTTCTAGTTTTGATGACAGTATCTTTATAATAATCGTGGTATTATAAGAGGTATTATCAATGAATTTTTCTCCTATTATAACTTATTATGGTTGTTTCAGCACCTCAATGTACAAGGACAGCTCAAAGTAACGGGCAAGAGACATATTTATTTACGGAACAAGGAGAAGAAGTCATATCAAGAAGATAAACATTGGAACAATAAAATGGTACCAAAACCAGCATTCGAAAATATCTGATGTTAAATATATCAAAATGTCGGATATATTTATTCAATGATAATCAAAATTGTAAATAATATTTTTTTGTCTATTATTGATTTTTTTCAATAAATATTATATAAAAACAAAAATCCGTTTTTTTAAATCTTTTAAAACCGATAAAAATGTAAAAAAACCAAACGTATATAGCATTATTCTATTATGTATTTTTATTATCATATTGTACGTAAAGTCCCCATGTCGAAAAACTATAAATTTTGTTTACAAAGATTTGCAAATAAGTTAGTAACATAGGTAGCGACAATTCTAACAATAACAAATAATTACATCATAAAATAATTTAGTCACAAGCTCACTTTTTGTAACCAGATTTGTACCAATTAAAAATCGACCTTCGTGCAAAGGAACAAAGGTCGATTTTTCTAGTCCGATGGGCCCGGCAACGAAAAGACGTTGCCGGATCGCTTTACTCAGCTTTAACCGCGCGAATATAAGAGTATAAGTAAAGTTCATTGAACCTCCGTTAGTTCCGTATGTTTCCGTCATCTATTCAGTTGTGTGGCGTGGCGAGGGGATTTTCGTGAAGCGTCCCGCGCGCTCTTATGCTCCACCCTGGGGGCGTAGCCCAAAAGGTGCACAAACACGATTGTATTTCGCCTTAAAGGACAAACAAACAACCCACGCGATAAGTGGCTGGCTGAAACTTTATGTATAGGACCGTGGTACAAGCTGATAGCGATATTTTTAATAATAAGTTGTTGCATATAGTGTACAGTAGTGGCTTACACAGCTATTAATAAAACAGGCTTCAATAATGCCGTTAACATGATCTCCAGTGCTCGCGTTGCAAGAAATTGAATAAATATTGTCATAATATAGGTTTTACGCAATATTTTTTATGTGTTATTTGGCCTTGAACGCTACGACATTACTATCAGCTAACTGCCATAAAATATTGAAATGTTCTACGTTATACAAATGCCTTATACTAGTATTAAGAGGTACTGACTAGCATTACTACCGCAGCTTCGCCTGCGTCAAGACGCTGGCGAAGTTTGTCCTTTTCCTGTTAGGTATAGTATATGATTAGTAAACAGTTTAGTAGCTCATATCCTTCTTTAAATTTTTTAAATCGATACCTAGTCTATATTATGTTTTATACTATCCATATCCTATCTTTACCGAGATATCATAAGTTCACGTCTATTCATGTAACCACGTTATCCAGTATAAACAATCAGTTAATAATAATGCTATAAAACCTTGATTTGATTTAGGATATCGATTTCTTATTACCCTACTTAATACTTTATAAACATATCTTGAATGTGCAGAATTCATTCATTGCTCGATACTTTTATTGTACCGACTTTCACAATCAATTATTCGAAGGGATAAATCAGGTCGATCTTAAAGTACTTACACAGAGAATACTATCTCTACGCACAATATACATACTTAATTGAGAACAAGTGCTTCTTAATATACATATACATATATATAATTTCAAATATAATTTATATTATATACATGGGTTTATTACCCATGAGTATACTAATATTTTACATAGAAACGTATCTTGTTGAGAATTCACGCGCTGAATTCTTGTCATGCTTGTATTTTCCATGGAATGCTTCTGTAAATTCATAATTAAGATTCATTCTAAAACGGGAATACATAAATTAGTGCTGTCATGATTCATACTAGTCGTGAATTACCTGATATATGACTCGTTTTCTGTAGTTATGTATATTACAGCTTTATCATCTCTGTAAATGTTCACAAGATTCTTAAAATTTTCTTGAGTAGATAGGTATCATAACGTTCATCTTGCCCTACGTTATATCCAGCCTTTTTAATAAAGTATATTAAAAAAAAGGAGTATCACTACATAGTATAAAACAAAGTCGCTTTCTCTGTCCCTATATCCCTTTGTATACTTAAATCTTTAAAACTACGCAACGGATTTTGATGCGGTTTTTTTAATAGATAGAGTAATTTAAGAGGAAGGTTTTAGTATATAATTTATTAGGTTTTAGACCAAGCGGGCGAAGCCGCGGGCGGTAAGCTAGTTCAAAATAAACTAAAAAAGAAGTTGGCTTTCAGCCACTTTCTTTCAGTAAATAGAAGCAGTAATAGTAAATGCGTAGTTTAAACTGAGATGGTCCTTTGGACTTCTAATCACTATTATTCATGTATAAAATAAAAATGTATCTTAATTTAAGATATTTACATACTAAATAGGTATTACTTACATAATATTTAGAAGATACTCATCGTTGTGAACTTTACATTATCTAAATGTTTTGTGGATTTTTTTATAAAATGTAGTAAGTAATAATGTTTAGTACGACGTGTATTACCTACGTTGCATTGACGTCACAACTTTGAATATTAACGTAGTAAAATCGGTTTTATGAGGAATATACATATTAGGTATATTGAGGCATTATCTTTATTTTGATGGAAATTATTTCGGCGATTTCTATTGAATTTAGATAAAAGATTAGGATGACATTTTGTTTTAAATCCTATCTTATGAGTGGAATATCTATAGTCCATAGATATTAAATAAATGTTTGAGTTTAAGAATTATTAATACTCATGTAGATATTTTTAAAAGGAATAACGCTAGAAATTTGAGATGAATAGTGCTGAATGCTGATGTGTGGATATCAGTTAATATTTTTATATAACTAACATGTTTCTTAATGCCTCCTCTACACTACTCGCGAAGTTCCTCGGCGAAGTACTCGGCCGAAGTCCGCGGTGCTACACTACACACTCGTTCAACTTCGCGAGGAGCGCATACGTTCATATTCAAAACGCACTTCGGGTAACTTCGTGCCCTTTGACTCGGGCGCAAAAACCGACAACAAACGGAAGTCGGCCGAGGCGAGGTAAAGTTGGACGAAGTAAGCCGAACTGCCTCTACATTATTCTATTCGTCTAACCTCGTTCAACTTCGCGAGTAGTGTAGAGGAGACATAACAAGATAAATAGGAAATATTCAGTCAAACTGTTGATTTACACTATACATTTTGTATTTGATTTCTTGGTACTATCGTTCGTAAGAAATCACCGACTTTTTGTTAGCCTTAAGTAATTTAAGTAATGTTTTTACATATTATATAAATTACTTAAGCCATATAGTTTATCATTTATCAATAAAATTACTAATTGTAGACAGATTTATTATATAAAAAAACTATCTTGTTATTTTCTAATGACTAAGTAACATCATAAAAAGGTTGCGGTAAAAATAACGTTACGTATTAATAACTTACCTACTTCAAGTATTATCTAGAATTCATCTAATATTTTTATTCAGTAAATTACCATTGCTGATTTTTATCTACGGGATGGAATATTAAGATTACATCTCAGACAAAGTTTCATACTTATGATGCTATCACTTTCGCGTTATTTTTAGTTCCTCTGTTTAATTTAATAAAATAAAATCTAAAAAAAATATTCAATGTTTTATGAGAGAACATTAAAACAAATAATAAGCAAACATACGTCGGATCATTTCTTGTTTAAACAACACGATTATAGTACAACGATTTGGCATGCTTTATATGTAACAATAGAATTAAGAAAGAATGGAATAAAGACCTGGCACGGATCTAGGTATAGCCAATCCAAACCAAGATTACAGTCATAATATTATTCTCTTCTTTCTTACTCTAACAAATGCTTATACCTAACTCTTGCACGCTAGATCCGCCAGCCTTTTTCGCGCACGGTGTTAGCAGACAAGCCGCAGAAAGCAGCGTCTATGCGCATGCGATCAGCTCTAGTAATGCCTCCAGAAACTGTGTCGGCTTTCACTGAAACAAATGCGGGTAGTTCGATAGTACGGGATGGGGACTTTGAAATGGTTTCGAATGATACAGAGATAGGGGAAGTAGAAAATATTGTAGAGGATGAGGTAAGTTTTTTTGCACGTTTTTTGCGAATTTGATAGTTTTTGGTTTTTGATTTGGGTAAATAATTGTGATTCAAATGAGTTCTATGTTAACGCACTTTATAAATACCTTTGTGACTCAATTTATAATTAATGTATTCGTGCAAAACTTTTTTGGTCACATTCAAATTTTTTATAACAGATAATTATAAATTATGTTATATATTTTAAAAACTGCAATAAGTGCGATGTTTTTTATCGACATCTTGATTAGTGTCTCCATATATAAATATAACCTCACTAAGGTTAGATTTTATCGAATGTTTTTTGCGTCTGCATTTAAATTTACATATCAATGGAACGAAATGAATGCACTAAGCTGTAAAACATTTTAGTATATTATGATAAACTTTTAAAGAATAGATAAACTTCGATCACGAGGCGGGATTTGAACCCGCGTCTTTCGCCTTGCCGCGGCCGGTGCGAATTCCTCGTGATCGATTTTTTTCTATTCTTTAAGTTTCTCGTTTATAAAGCATTTGAATGCTATAAAACTAAATATCAAATAGTTTATTATATTTCGATATTTAATATTTTTAGACGTTTGCGAATTATACGGAGAAAACAGTGGAATTCGCGCCAATTTCACGCATTTGGTACATCGGTGACGCAGACTTCAGAATGCAATGCACTTTATCGCACGATGTCGAGATAAACCCCAACGATTGGATCGGTATCTATGATGTAAGTATTTGTATTTAGTGGTATCGGTATCATATTTGTTTAGTATTTAACTCGAGGGAAATTACCTTCAATGATACGAAAAATTATGGACTTTAGCAGATTTTAAAAATGATTGCGGGTAGTCAGAGACAAACTTACAATATAGAAATCGTTTGTTCGTGTGTTTGTGTGCATGCTTTTGCGTTATTGTAATATATCTCCGGACTCCTGCGCAGTTTTTTTCGTTGAGATTGACTTTTAAGACAAAAAATTTTCAGCAGAACTTTTTCATACATAGTATATAATTTACATTTACTGTTTTAGTACAAATAGCAAAAGTATAACATTTGTGTTAATTCTAAATGCAACTGTGTAAACATGCAATGATACTTATTGCATACAAACGTTATAATATTGCAGTAGATTTCCTTTTTACTCGTTAGTCACGATTTAAAAAACTTAAAAGATAAGAATTAAAAGCCATTAAGATCTGGATAGAGTTATCAAATGAATAAAAGTAATGAGTGTAATGTAATCACAAAGGATGGTACGTGAGCGACAAATATTTTTACATTCTAATGTACATAATTTTTATTTTAAATAACTAGCCGTCCATCCCTACTCTGTAAGGTTGAAAACGATGCAAGTTAAAATGCCTAATTATTGAATCCTCAATTTGGTTAATATTTATGTTGGCTATTATTAAATACAGTATAAATATTTCTTATATTATTAGTAACTTATGTGCATACTTTCCTCAATGCTCATGCATTATAAATTATAATAGAGATAATATTTGTATTACAAATATATTGTGCTCATTAAATATTGAAGCTCTAATTGCAATAATATTAATAACTAGCTTCCGCCCACGACTTTGTACGTGCATCCCCGTTTTTCCCCGTTCCCGCAAGAATTTCGGGAAATCCTTTCTTAGCGGATGCCTACGTCCTAACATCTACCTGCATGCCAAATTTCAGCCCGATACGTCCAGTGGTTTGGGCTGTGCGTTGATAGATCACTATATCAGTCACCTTTGAGTTTTATATATATATATAGAAGATAGCCTTAATTGGAACTGAATCATTAACTTCCTATTTTATTTTAATTTTAATTCCTCAATTTTCAGGCCAACTTCCACAACCTAGACGACTATATAGCTTACGAATATCTTGCCAAAGTGAGTGTGCCACAGGCCGAAAGTACAACGGGGCCGAGAACAATTACCCTCAGTTTCCCAGTCGGTAGCGGTGTGAGGACTCCGGGATTCTACAGGCTTATTTACTTTAGTCAGCTTAATAATGATGTTAGAAGTGTTTTGGGTAAGAATTGGTATTATTTCTATTGAAGTTAATAGTAGGAGATAATATGCTTAATGTAAATAAAATGGACATAAATCCTTGTTCTTTCTAATCATTTTTAATCTAATCTTTTATGATAAAGACTAGCGGTCCGCCCCGGCTTCGCCCGTGGTACATATTTTGCAATAAAAGGTAGCCTATGTTATTTCTCAGGGTCTAAAGATTGTCTGTGCCAAATTTCATCAAAATCGGTCCAGTAGTTAATGCGTGAAAACCATACATACATACATACATACATAATTACAAACCTTTCATCTTTATAATATTAGTATAGATATGCTTAAAGTCGTTAATAAAATGAAGACAATTCCTTGTTTTTTCCCATCATCTTAGCTAATCTTCCTGTAATTTTTTTGATTCATGAAAATATTCTTCATTTATTATATATATATGTATCGTATTTTTATCTTATTCTCTAATTCAAAAAACATTAATAGATACCTTTATAGTTCTACTACCCACGTCTATACCAAATAATTTCCAACCAAAAAAATTACAGGTATATCCGACCCATTCGAAGTGAGCAGTAAAGAGGACAAAAATATAACCCTAGACCCTTGTACCGAAGCGTCCTGCAGTACATCGCCAAGCCGTAAGCCAATGTCGGCCAATACCGATGTGTTCACAGACTTTACTGGCCTTGATGTGGCCAAGCTTTCCCGCCATTTCTCCAACGACCTCAGCATTGACTGACTAAAGACCTACTTGCCGGGCTCTCCGGCAATGAAAAGAAAAGAGAATTAATTAAAATGGACTATTTCGTATTTTAGTTTTATAGCAAATGCTTTATGAATTTTTATTGGCGGGAGGTCAGGCGCCCCGGTAAGGCGAAAGACTCGGGTTCAAATCCCGCTTCGTGATCGAACTTTTTGAAGTGATACTTCTTTAGACGCGTTGAGTAAAATTTCAAGGTCGCGTCATGGCAATACCCCAGTAAGGCGACGATTACGGTATCTTTGAATCTTGCCAAAGAAGTTTCACTTCTGACACGTGTGCACGGCACACACTCTCTTTTTTTCTTTAAAAATTTATAAATATAGACTAATTTGGGAGCATTTTCAAGGATGGCAGGTGGCAATTATGGGTATAATCGAGACCAATTTTTCGAACAATATTGCGTAAGGGACAATAGCTTGTTGCGTACTTAGTTAAATAAATAGGATAGGTTTAGACAATATTAGCTTATGGGTATTTTGTAGGTTTTATGACTCGTAATGTACTTGTTCGTACCAATCTATGCTTTGGAAGGTTGTCTATGCAAATAGCTTTTTGAATTCTATAGGACTTCTATAGTGATGCTCATAGTACAATAATGTGTTAGCTAAATATACAGTTTTTCCCTATTTATAATATGTACATATATACTGGATTAGTCATATTTTGTCGTTATCAAGTGCTCAAGTGGTTTACGCATTTAAGTATCAAAACCATGATAAAGTGTTAATACACATGTATTGTCAATGTTTTGTATTGCGTAGTAGAATTTTTAATATCGTATTTGTAAGAATGTTATTTACGGTTATGTAGCTTTTCCCAGTATGGTACAAAAATATTTATAGAATGACCATCAATTCTAGATTAATTGAATTTTTTTAGTGATAAGAATTAAGAACTAAGAAGTATTGTCAAAATATGTTCTTGCAATCGTACCAGTTTAGTTTTTAGTCAAAACGGTATGAACTTACATGAGTATGACCGAAATTAATGACAATATTTTTGCATATATTACGCACTTTTGAGTAATGAGTATTTAGCATTAAATGTGTATGGCATTGTAACCGCCGTTTTAGAATTGAAGCAATCGCTTGTTGGATTTTATAGAAAAAATAGTAACGTTTATGCTTAAGTATTGCCGCAAAAACACGATCCACCTGAGTACAGTAGACATTTAAGGTCACAAATACGTTATCACAATTATATTGAAATAAATAGAACGAGGATAAATATACAAAATATTGTTTTGTTGTCTGAATATAGAGATGTTGATTTATAATTATTTATAGTTTATATTTTTTTTTTGTTTATTGACTGAATGTATCATCGAATTAATGTGAAGACTTTTTATATTTTAATTATTAATTTGATTCTCGCGATATTTAAAACCGCTACAAGCCATTTCCCTAATCTATTTAAAATTCCACTATTTTTTTTTCAATTGATGATAATTTGTATAACCGGCTACTCACCTACCTGCCACCGGGGCAATTTTGCAATTGGACCCTAAATTGGCTCCTTTATTGTGATGTGTATAGGCAAGCAGGGGCAATTTAGAGAACAGCTGAAATTGCTCCAATCGCCGTGCAACAGAGATTGTTCCAATATTGCCTCTGCGGCAGGTACGTAGACGGCTTTACTGTTTCGACACTCATAATCCTGATACGTATTTACATAAATTCGATGACACATTTAACCTATCCAATGCAATATGATATAAAACCTATTTACAGTGAAAATATGAATTTTTTCTTTATATTATTTTTTATACTTTTAGTATGTCTGCTTTATTTCGGCGGTTGTAGATATTTAATACAATTATATATGACAACTATAGGGTGATTTTTTTGCTGGTTTCTTTTTGGCAATACTGTTTTTGATAGATCACGCGTGAATCGTGTCTTGTGTCTTTATCAAACTTGTTCAGTTTGGTCTATAATTTAACCATGAATCGACTTACGAACGAACAACGCTTGCAAATTATTGAATTTTACTATCAAAATGCATGCTCGGTTAAGAGAGTGTGAAGTCGGTTAAGAAGTGCGCGATGCACTTCATCGATTGGCGATTTTATTTTTTTTTGCTTAAAATGGAAGAATTGGACATGCCTCACACGTGGTTTCAAAAAGACGGTGCCACATGCCACACGGCACGCGAAACAATAGCCCAATTGAGAGCCGCCTTCGGCGAACAGTTTATCTCACGTTTTGGGCCCGTCGATTGGCCGCCTAGATCGCGTGATCAAACGCCTTTGGACTATTTCTTATGCCTACAGGGATAAACCAGCAACGATTGATGCACTGGTAGCCAATATTGAAGCATTTAAGTATTCGTGATATACCGGCCGATATGTTGTAGAGAGTGTGCCGAAATTAGGCCTTGCCCATTCGGCCATCTAAACTGGAGCCGCGGCCATCATTTGCATGAAATCATCTTCAAACATTAAATTATATTGATCGTTTTATCAATTCCATTATAGATTACATCAACATTTTCAAGTTTTTTGTGTTTTTTTTGAAAATCAAATCCTATACCTCTTAAAAAATCACCCGTTATTACTGAGGTTAAAAAATTGGATTATTACATAAATAATTAATGACATAATAATTTAAAATAATACCATGACTATAATGAGATTTTTAGTTTTCATATAAAATTCATTCCTGTAGAATAATATGTAGTTGACTTGCCATGGCTTAATAGTGAATTATAGACATTTGTGATTCATTTAGTACAATTGTTGAATTTAGTGTTAAGTTTTCATTATAATATTAAGGGTTGTGTTGCAAATATGTTATATAGAACTAGACAATTTGTCCGTTCTTTTTAATAATGTTAAATATAATGTAATTCAATTAAAAAAAATCATATTAACGAGAGGAATGGTTGTTGACGAAATAAAAGGAGAATAAGTTCATAGTTTAATATTTAAATACTGAATGTATATTTATTGGTTTTACTTACAGTATGTGCAATGTTAGAAACCCTCCATTTAATATGGTGGTTATACATTTTTTCGCATGTTATTCAAATTTACAAATAAAAGACGAATCGAAAATAAAAAAGCTATTTTATTAGAATTATTATTTATTATTTATAAATATTAACCCCATTGTATGAGGTAGTCAGTAGTCACAAATTGATATAATAGGTACGACGTATTAAAAAAATATCTTCACAAATTGTTAGATATATCGCTTTATGTACTTAACATTATGGTTCAGCTAATTTTCTGTAAACATTTACCTATGCAATTATATTTCTTAGTAATTAATTGTTATTCGGTGTGCAATTTGTATATTTAAAGGATGGTCCCGGTAGGGGCATAGTCCTGTTGCCACATGGTGAAGCGTTCATTATTCTATAGAAGCTTTCCCAGATTTGGAACGTATAGTTTTTCAGAAGTCTATTATGTAAATGTTACGTACCTCGTTATAACATCATGACGAAAAAATAAGTATTTTTTTACATTGATTGCGTCTGAAAATTTGAACATTCTATTGCTTGTATTTTCTGGGACAGCCTATTTATAATAAATTATAATATGCAAAATTGCTTTTGATGTTATATCATTAGTGGATAAATAAAACTTAGAAGACATGAATTTGGGGAGATTTTAGAAATTATTTGTTATTTATACATAGGTGCTGTTTCTGTAATTCTCGTTTTACATTAATTTCATTCATAATGTTGTGCATGATTCTTGTAATAAAATTGCCTTACATTTTTTTGAAGTGAAACTTCTTTAGGTGCGTTGAGAGTAAAATTTCAAGGTCGCGTCATGGCAATACAGTCACGTCACCCGTGTAGCCACCGACTGTGGAGTAAGGCGACGATTTTGGTATCTTTGAAACTTGCCAAAGAAGTTTCACTTTTGACACGTGTCCTCGGCACTCACGCTGTTTTTTTTTTTACTTATCATGAGTTATTACTCACCATTACCTATGATCACTTGCTCTGTATAAACTGTTATGTGTAATATTGCCATAAAATTAAAATTAGGAGGGATGTGGATATCCTTAGGACGGGTAGATGTTTCTTATAGAAAATATATATTTTTCAATAATTATGGTCTATTATTTTTGCCGTTTTTGATTTCCCACCTTGCTTATCTATTGGATTCTTAATCGCAGAAATACTTACACAGTCGTGTGCTCTGTCGTACTCGTTTTAGGCCACGTTTAACTACTATTATGTATTCTGTGCCACTATACTTACTACCTACTAAGTATCGTAACTCATATTGGATTTTTGTTTGTTACGATTTAGCTCTGATTTGAAATTTACATTCATTATTGGAAAGATACATCTTAACACTTGTAAGTACAACACAAGTCTTATCGAAGAATTTTTTGCGACGTTTTTAAGGTTCCGAACATCAAAAGGAAAAAACAGCCCTTTATAGGATCACTTGTTGTCCGTCTGTCTGTCTGCTGGTACATTGAAGCTGTAAAAAAAATCAAACTTATAAGCTAAGGCAATCAAAAGATATAGCAGTAATTTATGCTGCCAATTTTCGCAAATTTCGACATTCAAGGGAATCAATAGGGTACTTCCCGTGAACACAGAATCTTTAAATTTGGTTCAATGCAGCGTCTTAAAGGAAAAATTGTGAAAAGTGTAACACAACTTTACAGTTAAACCAGTCCGACTCGCACTTGGCCGGTTTTTTTTTAATATACCTGCCTACCCTATTTTTTAGCACGCGTCGTAAGTTTTTTAGAAATACAAATAGGCCTTATTTTATACTTACTTTGGTCCGGTCAATTCAGACATAAAAATACAGGTAGTAAAATTGGACCCTCAGAATCGCGATATCTTTTAGGAAAAAATCATGAAGACCGTTTGAACAATATAAGGCAATAAAATAAAATAAGTATGAACCTCATACCAATATTATAATCTATAAGTAGGCAGCTAGAAACCCTACACTAGTGTACACTACCCATCTTCTACCCATACAAAAATAAATGAGTACATAACTATAGATTTAAATGTTAGGCGCAAATAATTTTACACAAAATATTTCGGCGTAATTGAGAGTTCAATAAACATTTTACTTTAATATAAAACCAGGCATTTCAAAATAAAGAGCAAGCGTGATCAATATTTCTGCGGAAGTAGTTGTATACTTATCGTAATCCTATTACAAGAAATGGATATACAACTAAAGATAAGTAGATAAGTAAGATCTTATATATAAAATTCTCGTGTCACAATGTTAGTCTGCATACTCCTCCGAAACGGGTGGACCGATTCTCATGAAATTTTCTGTGCATATCGGGTAAGTCTGAGAATCGGCCAACATCTATTTTTCATATGTACCACGGGCGAAGCCGGGGCGGGCCGCTAGTAATATCTAAAGATACAGTTACCTAATAGGTACCTACAATAAATTAAAAAACTAACAAACACAATTTATTGATGGAGCAATTAGAAGTAAAAAAATTGTTTTAAAACAATATTTATTTTTGTTATTCAGAACAATAATTGATAAACTCATGAAATTATGTTTTGATAAGCTTAAATAAAGTTTGAAATAAATCTGTCCTTTAAGTGGGTCAAATTCGAGGCTAAAGGAGTCGGTTAGATACAAACACAGGTGAAGCTTATATAGGCGGTTTAATTAAAAATAAACCAATGAAAACTACCCGTGCTCATATCAATAAATAATATTATAATATATTTACAATAAACAATGAATTGTTGAAACTCCCTTCCTCGACTTATAAGTTACAAGTTATTATAGTAATAACGAGTCTACACACAAAACTCCTACACAAAAGTAACTAGATAGTTACATATTTATTATTTCATAAATTCGAACTCAAAACATTGGAGCATCTCACATAATTAAAGTTAAAGGTTATGTCGATGTGTATTTTCAGTTTCAAGTTTCTATAGTAAATATTAATAATGTTAGAATACAACCAAAGTAATGTGTATATTCACTGTGTTTGTGTGTTTAATGTAACAAAATATACGTTGGCAAGATGTTTGTTGTTGCCTAACTACTTCGATCGTCGAATTGATGTATGGGTCATAAAATTGTTTTGTTTGGGGAATTAACATAGCAAACTATCCCAAGCTTAGTATCAACAAATAAACAACTAGGTACTCTTGATATAAATCCGACGTTCACTTGTGTGAATATTGAGTAGTCCATACTAATATTATAAATGCGAAAGTAACTCTGTCTGTCTGTCTGTTACTCAATCAACCAATTTGCATGAAATTTGGTATAGAGATATTTTGATACCCGAGAAAGGACATAGGCTACTTTTTACCCCGGGACATAGGATAGGTTTTATCCCGGAAATCCCACGGGAACGGGAACTATGCGGGTTTTTCTTTGACTGCGCGGGTGAAGCCGCGGGCGGAAAGCTAGTATTTTTTTTAATGTCAAAGCGTCAGTGAACTAGGATAAACCAGTTGAATGATTATTTATCTTTTTACTGATTCGAATGCTTTTTGTAATGACTACAGAGAAAATTAATTATGATAATTGGCAATTAGCTATTGCTTTAATTGTGGATCTTTGATTATACAGGGTGGAAATTTTTTATCATGTTCCCTAAAGGAAATGTGCTTTAAGTAAATATTGGACATAAAAAAATTACTGAAAAAAACATTCCAAGATTATGAAAATAAAAAGAAAAAGAAGTGCATTTAAAGATTTTTGAAAATTCATTTACCATGTCCGTGAATCGAACTAGCTAAAAAATAAAAAAATAAATAACTCTCTATGTCATGGTTTTACACTCGTGTCTTCCAGAATACCAATCGATTTCATAAATGAAAAAGGAGGAGGTACACAATTCGAATGTTTTTGAATTGAAACTTCTTGCGCCTTGAGAGTAAAATTTCATAGCAATACCGTCAAGTCATGGAGTAAGGTAACGTTTTTGGTATATTTTAATCTTGCCAAAGAAGTTTCACTTCTGACACGTGTGCTCGGCACACGGTGCTCTTTTTTTGGGTTTGTTACTCATATAACTTTCCACTGGGTGAACTAATTATATATATTTTTTTTTATTTTGCTAGTGCAGTTTTTAGGTTTTTATAAATATATAAATGATTTAAGAAAATAAATGACGTACAAATTATGATAATATTAAGAATACATCATAGGTAGAGAATACCTTTTTTGTAAACAAAACGCGGCATATCAACGATCAATCGTCTATACAGTATACTATACACATTACACACCGGCACAATTAGCGGAACAGAAAAAAAAGTGAGACTATGAGATAATAACGCATATATTAGACGAAAATGTAATTAGAAACAAAATAACAAATTGATTAACATCTTTTAACAACGACTTTGAAAAGTCTTCGTTACTTTTTATTGAAAAATAAAGAAATTTGAAATAAGTGAAATTTTTAGATGATTATGAACCATCACAAAAAATAAAAAAAGTAAGCATTAAAATGATTTAACAATAAAATTAAAGCAAAATTAATAACGAGTGTTTCCCCCTCTTGCTCTGATTACGGTTTCCATTCGTCTGGGCATGCTACAGATTATGTTATCGATGATTTCTTGAGGCAACCGCTCCCACTCCTCAAGTAATGCGTTTCCAAGATCATTCAGATTGTTGGGGGGGTGGCATTCTGGATTTAACCCTTCTTTTTATCAAGTCCCAGACATGCTCTATCGGATTCATATTGGGGGAATTTGCTGGCCACTGCATCACCGGTATACCTACGTGGCTCAGATATGCCTGTACCGATTGTGCACTATGAGCACGAGCATAATATTGCATTAGAATAAAGTCGTCGCCAATAAATGGGGCAAATGCATTACCGTCTTTACCATAGGGGCACAGGGGGCCAGTGCCCAGGGCCCCCCATCGTCTGGGGGCCCCCCTGGAGGAGATGTAGGATTGACAATTTTTCTCACATAAATCTCAAAATATTTTACTAAAAAGCAATACACTTTTCTCGTTGCCCGAACGTCAGATCATTTTCAGTATTTATTCGAATCAAAACATTTATGTATAGGAATAATTCGAACACTATTATAATTAACTTATCAGACATTTACTCGAATTATTTATTTACTTATTAACGTAATATAATATATTTTTACTTGAATTATTTTGGGAATTATGAAAATTAAAAACAAGTCTAGTTTACAGAATAGCAGACAAGGGCATTGTGACAAAACTTTAATCTCTGGGCCTCTAGACAAGTGGCAGAAACGCTAGAGAATAGAATCCGCTATTGATACTAATTGATATAAGCTTATGACGTTTTGCTAATGTTTCGGTCACACTACCAAGGACGACGACGACCACGACCAAAATTCCCATCCAGCCGAAATTTGGTAAAATTATTAAAAACACAATCTATACTTAATATTATAAAGCTGAAGAGTTTGTTTTTTTGTTTGAACGCGCTAATCTCGGGAACTACTGGTCCGATTTGAAAAATTATTTCGGTGCTAAATAGCCCACTTCTTTGGCAAGATTATAAGATACCGTCGATCTACCGATCGTTGATTTACTCCATGACGTGACGGTATTATTATGATGCGACCTTGAAATTTTACTCTCAACGCGACTAAAGAAGTTTCACTTCAAAAATATATTAAAATTTCCCGACCTTCTGTTACTAGGAAAAAAATTTTTCCTAAAAGTCAATAGATAATATATAGGCTTTTCGTGATTTTTTACCGAAACGGTAAGTTTTATCATATAACCACTTTTACCCAAATTGTAGATCATAAAATTATCTATACAAAAGAATCAATACATTATTTTCCTAAGATGTAGCTTCCTACCATTTTCTAAGATATAACGATTTATAAACTCATCCCATCCTTATAATATGCACACGTTTCTTAAATCACTTCACACCTAAATGATTTTATGATAAAACTTATCGTTTCAGTATAAATCGCGAAATACCTATTTTTTTTATTTATAACCTGGAATATGTTTTTTAATTCACGTACCGGAATGACAGTTAATTTTGTATTTTATTTTTAGTAATCCTTTGAACAATTTTACTAATTTTCTGCTGGATATGAAATTTTGTAGTTTTAAAGGTCCTAGAACTTAGTGAACTCTGTTCACACCGGACCATTTCTATACGAATAGATGACAAGCGTTTTGACTTTTGCCATTTGCCTAGGCCTTGAATAATTATTTCAATAACGCACGCATAATTTTGATCAATATGAAACGGCTACGAAAGAAAAAATCCAGATGCTAATTAAAAAGATAAATTTGAAAAAGAGAAAGGTAATTTGAAAAAGTAATTCTTAAAATATTTCTTAATTAAATTTAATTTAAGTCAACTTTGGAGCGCCATTACAGCAGCAGCGTTTCAAATGAATTATATAAAAAAATAAGGAAAAAAAGTTTCCTCAAAAGACCATATAATACAAGATTGGTCAGAAGTAAAATGTATTAAAAAAATGGAGCAAAAATTTTACATAGAAATTTTCTCGTTTCTTATTACTTCTTTAGAGCTTCTTATTTAGGGCAAAAACATATATAATTGTGGGAAAAATTTGTATACCTAGTTTGATTTCTTTATATTTCAAAGGGCCTCCAATTCTTGTGTGCCCAAGGGCCCCGGCATAGTCTAAGACGGCCCTGGGCAAATGGTACAACATGTTCTTCTAAAATGTCTCTGATGTATCGATCTGATGTCATGGTCCCTCCTGTGACTATCACTAACTCCGTGCGAGCTCCCAAACATATCCCTCCCCAAACCATAATCGAGCCGCCACCATAAGCCACTGTGTGTTCAAAATTAGACTGTATGTGGAGTTCTCCTTTGCGTCTCCATATTCACTGTCTCCCATCGATCTGTTTTAAAAGACCTCTGCACTCATCAGTAAAGAGAACCTGCTGCCATTCGTTCAAATCCCAGACGATGTTCTCGCGCATCGGTTTCTGTTCCGCTAATTGTGCCGGTGTGTGTATATTATGGTCTATTCATATCTCATTCAAGTTTATAGTAAACCTATAATTTTTAAAGGCGTATTTATTATTCTTTAACCATTTCTTCGAACATCCATAACACGTCATGTAAATTAAATATACTAATACTTAGATTTGATTTTAACACAAATTTCTCAGCCTTTATTAAATGTTATTTTTTATGTAGTTTAATTACTAATGTACTACCTATTTAATGTTGAAGACGCTTGCCATGTTGAAGATATAAGAAAAAACAAATTAATAACAACAAAATAATGTTATGTAGAGTCCTAAATATACGAAGAGTAAATTTAAAGTGAGCACCAGCAGTCAGCACCTACATGTTTTGTTACATACAGGGTGTGGCGTAATGAATGAATAGCCAGGTAACTTGAGATAGAGGACGTTGTATTTTTTGAACCAACACAACGTCCTATTTAGGACTCTACTAGGTAGCTAGGTACTAGTTATTATTCTGTGACTCTACATAACATTATTTTGTTGTTATTAATTTTTTTTTTCTTATATCTTCAACATGACAAGCGTGTATTATTTTGCCCATAAATGTTTATAAGAAATAATTTTATTACTGTGGATGGATTGATCTTAGAGATTGATATAATTGATCGAAACAGACTACTGGTTACGTACCTATAACTTAAAACTAGCTTCGTACGCCGTATTGTACCTACTTGTATGTATTTTATTTTTCAATAAATCACCATTATATTATCATTATATTACATAAAAGAGAAGTGACTAAGTATAATATCATATGCAAGCTTTATTTCTAAATACTGAAGTTCCATTGAATATTTTCTACACTAATTAATTATGGTGGCTGTGTCACTATCCTCGTAGATATAATGCGTGATGTTTGTTCTTATCAAACAAATCATGCTGTGATAAGCGTGTGCGGCCGATGTTTATCTTGGCCGAGGCGCGCCGTTGATGTCGAATACTTCGCAGTTGTTATCGGGAAAGCGCGGGAAAAGCGGCGGCTATCACAGCCCCTCTAGCGGTATGCTCAGTAGGCTCGCGACTGCCATCAGAGATGGACGGACCCGCGCGTGCGGTCGTTCTCGTACTCGCAATCGCGCTCGTAACAGTGCGCGCTCACATGACGCTTCCCTCACATGATAACATTCTCCGTATACAACTTTGGGACGCGGAGGGACTCATCAGGGAACCGATAGTTACAGATGCGCCCAAAACTGTAAGACATAAGACAAAAGTCGACTTATCAACTCTATACGATGCTATGATGGGTGATGAGTATGAGCATGGTGTTGGACGATACGCGAGGCATAAAGTAAGGCACAAGAGACGCAGACCGCGCCAGAGTGGAACTGACTTGCCCTGGAGATTCCACTCCGGTTCCAAGTTGATGAATGTCGCGGTATACGATGATGATGTCCCATGGGACGTGATAGAAGGCAGCAGAGCCGGTAGCGCTAATGCAAGTGCAGTGAGTGATCCCAGTGCAAGTTATCAAGTGAATGAGCATCGTGATGTGTCACCGCCGATGAGACTCCGCCAGGACGAGGTAATAAGCCAAAACAAACTTTGCATGCCATAGATAACAACCCTTTTCATCTTTATCGCCGCCCCGAGATGGTTAATGAACATTCAATAAGTCCTGTGGGGAATGCCAAAAGCCTTTCATGTTATCCTTTGAGCGATAAATATCGTGAGTCTGTACAAACCGTTTCTTTTAAACGTGAGCGCGAACCTTTTGGAGATTATCTATTTATTTATTTTATAGTAGACCATATTTGATACTAGGTACCTAGTATTTTGAATTGGTAATATTTTTTTTTTATGTTATCATTGTGATTATAAACGTCGAGTGGCTCATACTTTGATAAGCGAGCGATTTTTCAATACAATCGTATAGATATATACCGAGTATTATAGAATTTTCACGGAAGTACCTATAACACACACGCCTACCTACTTATTATATTATTTAGGAATTTCTTTTGCGATATGGATATGATTAAACAGAGTCATTTTAAAATACATGTGCTTTGAAACAGGACTAACTGGAACTCTTTGAGTTATTTTTATTACTTACATTGTGGTTTCTGCAGGTGCGTGCCTTAGAAGGATTGTTTTTGATGAAGGGGATGATTGGAATTTACACAGTGTTTATGTAATGTTCATGTTTACGATAAATAGATATGTACCTATAATAGTCGAAGTCCTACCTATATTGAAGGAATATTGCAAATAAATTAAAATACCTAGGTACCTACGTTTTTAGATTAAAATTTGATTAAAGCCAGATACTTTTAAGTTTGATGTTTATCTTTCTGTTTGATAAACTAAAATTATAACGAGTTATTTTCAAAGTATTCAGACTAATTCCAACCGAGTTAGAATTTCAGTGCTAATTATAAAATCCTTATGATTCCTCGCTACATTTTTAAGAATGAGATTTACATTTATTAAAACGAGTAAAACTGAAGAGTGCTTGAGACCGAGAGACAGCCCTTAATTTTCTCGACTCTATTGCGACTTCATTTTTTATATAAAATATTTTCTATTTATGATAAAAGTAGGTCGATGTTGGGGTTTCATATCTACCTTGTTATCTTAATACGAGACAGTTTTGAGACATCATTCATGCTACAGTGATAATTTCAACTTCGATTAATTTTACCTTAGCTTTCAGTTCAATTTGTTCAATATTATTTTCTCCTTATTTTTGTTTACTTGTTTCAGTAACATAGGTAGTTATAGGTATATTTAATTAAAAATAATAACAACGCGTCGTTCGAAAAAGTATGAAAACTGCTGCTTCAAATTACATGTTTTGGTAGGATGTTTATCTTATTAAAGAATTACAAAAAGTATGAATTATCGTGATTTCGCCCTTGGCATTCAAAGGTATAATTAGTGACAGGTACGATGAAAGTTAAAACAAAGGCTAAGTGGGTAAATGTTACAACTTTTACAATGTACCAGTAATTATTAACCTTTCTAATGAATGTCTTGCGATAGCGTTACTAATAACTAATAACTGTTTTTCTTAATAAATACGAATTTCCTTCAAGTCCAGATTACACAAACTCACAGGAAAATAATAATGAATAAATACAGCTTTTATTTCATTAACATTGAAAGTAAAATTGCACGATAATATTAAGACGATACACAAAAAAAAATCCACTGCTTGGTGGGCGGAGTCTAATAGCTCGCTATCGCGAACGCGGGTGTGCGCGAAGTCATTCTTGCAAACTCGCCGCGCTGCCGCTGGCCGACTCGGGACAAACATGTATGGAGTCGTCATACAGCTATTTTATTGTTATACATATAATATTTAATCGTTGATTTATTGATTTTATTTTCTTGCTTATAAACAAATAATCTTCTTTTTAACAACTACTTAGTTAGACACTATTAATAATAATTATTATTTCGTAATGTTTACTTTATTACAAAATAATATAGGTTATAAATAATCTTTAAAATTACAAAAAATATTTTAACTCTGAAAAAATGAAATGGTATTCAATAACGCGGACTACTGAATTGATTTAGATAGAATTTGATGCTGACGTAGATATTGCATCATGCCCAGAAATGAAAGGTACTATTTCTGAAAGAAGTTATAAACCCTAATTCTTCTCAGTCAAAGTCAAGAGTGGAAGATATCACTAATACAGTAAAACTGATGCGAAACTTTGGATGTTTATTTGTATATTTGTTTGTTAGTTGTTACTCAATCACGTCAAGACTACATTACCAATTTTGATGAAATATAGCTAATTGCCTGGATTTACACATAGGATACTTTTTATCCGGACTGAACACTTCTGTGGGATAAAACAGGATTCACGATATAACCTAATTTCACGCGGGCAAAGCCGCGGTCGGAATGATATTTTTTTAAATAAAAAAATTGTTTAAAAAAAAACACAAAATATATTCACGCAAGTATTTATTTTTTGCACTCTATTATAATTGTAATTATTCATTACAAATAATCAAAATAAAATAGCCAGAATAAAGTTAGGCCCTGGTAGGGTAGGTAGGCAGGTACAGCAATGTGAGACGAACACTGGCTTATTTATACCAATAATAATGTATTATAAACATTAAATTAAGTTTACTTTCTAACAACAAAAATACATAATTGATTAGGAGGAGTGACTGCAGCGCCATCTTCCGGGCCCAATTGTGTTTCCAGATCACCCAGGAACTTAATTTAATATACACAAAATTTTTCGAAATGAAAACTTTCACATTACTATGTAAATATGAATATAAACCTGTTTTAGTACTAAGCAATTTCCCGCACAGATATAGTAAGTATAAATGAAATAAATATCAACATCAAATTCTTTATACAACATACGTATCTACCACCTACTAAGAAATGTAATTCTTGAATTTTTTTCGTATTTTTTTAAATATAATACTACTCCAATGAGCTCCTGTTCCATATTACGTCCACCATACTTCCACTAAGTTCACCATGATTTTTTATTTCTTTGCACTTTGTTGCTTTTTGCTAAAAATGGAATCATGCGATAAAACCAGTAGAGCGTTGATAACATACATTTTTGACTGAATGAAGGTACTTACGAAGGAGTGGGTTCACATTGTGAACAATCAGTGGGTTTATTTTCCTTCTGGATTCCGAATTTCTGAAAAGATTATCTATGCTATACATGAAAAAATCTTACACATTCGTTATGTACTTAAAACAGGGGTACATATCAAACATCGTCTATAATATAAATATCATCAAATTTAAAATAAAACCAACTTACTTCATTAATTTGTTCCAATTGTAAGCATTCTTTTTCCTCCAACCTTTATGTTTCTTCCTCTTATTTTCTTTATTGTCCCCATTTGTCTCATTTTGTCTTATCGTGTTGTCACCCTTTGTTACGATTGCGCGAGCGACACAAGTTCCCCGTGTGACGGCCGTAGCGGGAATGACTATATTGACTCGTGCAGCGATCGGGGTAGGAAGGTACAGGACGGCTCACGCTAGATTGGCTGGTCGCGCGCTAATTTCAAGTATTTCTTGTTTATTTCAAAACCATCGCATATTTCAAAATTCTAACTCGATACACGTATAGATTGTATATTTTATAGTTAATATCCAAAAAGTCGTAACTTTACGTTTGTTATTTTGAAGATGCCAGAGATTTAAAAAAAATAACAATGAGAACTTTGTATTTTTTTTCTATCGAGAAAATATCATGGAATCATGTTTCTAAAACGGTACACGTATTGTGTTACTATTGAACTTTCTTGTCAAGAATTTTCATCACGACAACTTTAATAATATAAAAATTACGAAGGTTTAAAAAGGGCCGAAAATGTTAAAAAAATTAATTCATCACCTTAAGAGATTTTATAAGGTAGGTAGGTATTTCACATGCAGCTGCTAATACTAATTTAGATAATCATTTAAATTTTCGCTGTTTACATTTTTTAACTTAATTATAATTTATAATATAGTTAACTCACTTTTCATATGAAGTAATTAAATCTTCACCTCGAAAAAGTACCTACCAATAAAGCCTTTTAAAAAATATTAGATATCTATTCAAACATTTCTAATCTATTTGACACGAGACGAAAACAAAATAAAAAAAAATGTGTGCGTGTACTAATGTACACACGTAAGAAGTGAAACTTCTTTATGACCTTATTTTTCAAAAAATAATTTACTTTAAGCAACTTTACAGAAATACGTCGAATCACGCGTGGTAGGGATAAGAAAAAGATGGCGCGTAACGGAAAAATGTCACGCGTAACGAACAAATGTTACACTAAATTTTTTTCCAAAAGAAGTTTCACTTCAATTATAATTCTTGAAATCAGTCCACAAGCTTATGTGTTTATTCAGTCAACAATAAAATAGTTGTACAAATCTTGCGCCTTTATTATTACTTTAGAAAAATTAAATAATTACACAATTAAAACATAATTAAAAATTATAGATAATACACCTGCTTACCAACCGCGACGGGAGAGATGTACAAGTTACCTGTTAGGTACACCTAACATAATATTTTCTTAAATAAATTATTTTTATCAAATAGATACACCTAAATAATCTATTTAGAAAATATTAGAGTTTTTAATTAAAATTAAACTGTTTTTTAATACGTAAATTATAAGTTAATAAATACATAAATAATAAAGTACGACCTTTCTTAGTAATTATAATTCTTCATAAACTTTCAGAAACACCCGATCGAAATATAATCAATCGATGCGTGACGACGGACGAAAATATCCGCTAAACATGACTTGATGCATGTAACTTGATTATGTCGGGGATATTGGAGTCCGATTGAGTTATGTCCCTCCTATAGATGGTGATATGTACCGAATTGGGGCGTAATAGGTTTTAAAGTGACCACGTCTACGCCCGCTTGGCTAGACGCTAACTTTAAGATATGAATGATCAATATCTATAGGTTTTAATAATATCTGATGTGTGAAGTTTGTAGTGTCTCTGTTTTGGTTATGAAATTGTCTTTTTAATTTTGTATATTTGTCAGCCTCAACGCGTCAATATTGCGTTAATAGTTAAGTGCAAGAAAAATAAAAAGCGGATAGAAAATCATAGACTCAAATATTTGTATATTTATTCTTTGTTTTTTTATTAAGTAAAGATTTTTAGTAAAGCAGTTTATATTTGGTCATAAAAGTTTTGGATACTTTAAGTACTACTTTGCATTTAAGAAAATTATTTTTGGTAGGTTATTGACGTATTTAATTGAATATCTAAATATTTTTGGCTGTAAGAAAGGCAATCTGTGCCACATCTTACTGACGTGATTGTTATCCAGAACGCTATTACAAACAAATAGCACATTATTCACAACCACACAAATCCACAGTAACAAAATATTGATCCAACCAATTCAAGCATATTCGAAGCCAAACGAATGTAAAACACCAGCCTCGTCCGATACATATGGATGTTAATAACTTTTCCCGTGACCGCGTGTACGCCTCCCGCCCCGGGCGATCGCCAATCAACCGGATATTAGACACAAATCAATAATTTCCCTTGCACGCTGTTCACGCGACAAGCTAGTACACTGATTGACTCACGGCGTCTGTCAGTTTTTGTGATACAATATCCAGGGTCGAAAAATTAAGTGCGACTTTCGCATCAGTAAGCAGAGCAAACTTTTTCGGTTAACAAATCTTTATTTATAGGAAATTATCTAAGTATGTAATAAATAAATAATTGAGATTTACAGATCCGATACCGTATCGTCCTTTTAACATCAATAACTCTCTCTTACGTTTTTATAGCGTGCTATAAATTTATATTGATTGTCGTTTAACAACTTGAAGGAATTGTCTCTGTCAATCTTGTCTCTTATTTACTTTTTATAATAGAAAAATGCAATTATTGTATCCCGTGTGAAATTCTCGTTCAGGAAATGGCTAATCTAGACTAGGAAAAACAAGTAATAGATGCAATTAAAATTCTTACAGTTGCTTCGTTTATTTCTCATAGAAATTGTGAGAAGTAAAGCCAAACTGTTATCGCTTAAATTGTAATTGACTTACATATTTTTTATTTTAACTATGTCAATGATTTTTAACTGCGAGTGTAAGCGTTTCTATAGTTTATAGGGATTTTTATTTTAAAGCATGCTTTCTAGTAATGTAATATTTATATAAAATACTCTTGAATATGGCGTCAAAGGATTCGCGCAATGCACAAAGACAGAAGTCTACAAAGAGATCGCATTTGCAATAGCTTTACTATGTCAGAACTGAATAAATTATTATTTCACTTCTTATTCTCGGACGCCGCAAAGCTGTTTACGTAATATATACTTTTGGTAAAATATGTCTGGAATATAAAAATATATATTTTCATTATGCGGTGTTAGAAAGGGTCAGCGCTAAGAGTGGACTCAGTGAATAACTTATAGACCGTACATGTAAGTAGTATAGGTGTTTTCTAAAATTTATTTCTTTCTTCAGATAATAAGATTATAAAGATTTTGTAAAATATTGAAGATTATATTAAATATGTAAGATCTATTCTTACGTTTAATTCATATTCTTAACACCTGAAATTGAAACTAGCATTTATACATCCTTTCTATTCCAATACCTACCTATGTCTGTCAGCCTTTTCATAAGTAGGTACCTTCATCTAATCATATTTTAAGTCTAATAAAGCGCTAAAACTGTAGTAGTGTGCGATAATTGGGTTTCTAAATAAATAAACTACGTGTATATAAAAAGGCACGATATTGCCACTATTTCCAGGTACAAACAAATTAGGCATATTGTGTTATTAACTAATTCGCACGTCTACACGATGTACATTGTCACGTAATTTGATTTTCATTTCACACTAATGAACAACTGACGTTATGTTCCATTAGACTAAATACAACATTGTTCGTTATTTTGTATTAATGGTCGATTCATATTGCTTAGTGTTTATTTTTTAAACTAGGTAAGCGTATTTCTTGTATTATGATTTGTGGAATGGAGTGTTCCTGATTAAGTAGAGGTTTGCCGGCTTCGGCTTTATATTATAAGTATCGATTAAACACTTTATTTGTGCTACTTAAAATACCAACGTCTGTTGGATCACTTGGATCTATTGCTTAATTGAATACCAAACTTGTAATTTTAATTGATATTTGATATTACTATATATCTTCAGTTAAAAATAAATATCAATTATTTATAAAATTGTCAATAAAATAATTAATAGCAAATAAAAAAAAATCGAACGATGCGGGCGTAACCGTTTTTGCTAGTTCTTCTAAATACGAAAAATCTGCCATTTAAAGTGAAATAATGTCACATTTCGGTCATGAATCGTAACTTGAATCCATAAATATCAAACAAACAGATCAAACCACAGGCTGTTATATCATTTTAATTGCGCCATTTAATACAATATCGAATTTAGTGCTCTCTAAAATTTATGGTTTTATTTATAAACTAATCAATCACAAAACTAATTTACTTTGTGAACTAACGATAGTCATGTTTGATTTGTAGAATATCTTATATATAAAATTCTCGTGTCACAATGATAGTCTGCATACTCCTCCGAAACGGGTGGACCGATTCTCATGAAATTTTCTGTGCATATCGGGTAAGTCTGAGAATCGGCCAACATCTATTTTTCATATGTACCACGGGCGAAGCCGGGGCGGGCCGCTAGTTGAATTATAAATTACACACGTAGGAGTGATAGATAATGCGACTGTAATCAATACAATTGTATATTGGCTTCGCTTGGTATTTGTACTATCGTAAAGAGATGTTACGTAGTTAAATATTATGTAATTGACTATAAAGGGTTTGGATTAAATTCAAACTCGGAGATGTAGCGATATAAGAGAGAATTAAGCCGTCTTTGTGTGGAGGATGACATCTGCTTTAACCATTATGGCGACGATGAGGAAGCGATTACATGAAATCATCATGGAAGTTGTTTTCTGGGCAAATACGGAATGAGTTATTTGAGCAATTATTAGATAATATAAATTATTCATTTGTGAAATACTTCTGTATTTAATAAGTTGTGTTATCTTATCTTAAGCCGATTTGTAATCGATTTAAAATTATTCAGTTGTATATCGATCACAATAAGTAGCCTATTAGTCTTTAGGCTAAATAATGTACATCATAAATTATAATTTACTAGCGGTTCGCCCCAGCTTCGCCCGTTGTACCTACATGTTTACGTTTTTTTTTCATAAAAACTATCCTATCTCTCAAGTTGGATCGAACTGCACATGGTGTGCGAATTTTATTATAATCGGTTAAGCAGTTTAGGAGTCCATTGAGGACAAACATTGTGACACGAGATTTATATATTATAATTTATATTATTTGCTCTACCTTGGTGCTGTCACATTAGTCGATGCTATTTTGCAAAGAAAGAACTTGTCTAGTAGCTATTCATTTCGTACTTTTCGAGAGTGCTGTATCCTTATCCGTAGCATGTGAACGAGAGTTTAAGTGTAAAAAAAGTATATAATATAAAGTATAACACGAACAATTAAAAGATGTATAAGATTATTTGACCAGGATAACGTATTTAGCGAGGCAATCAAAACATTGCGTGACTACACGACAAAGCAACACTGTAAGCCGTAAGCGAAAATAAATAACATCCATATAAAATAAACACTGAATTTTAATTAATTTAAAGGGAATTCAAAAACCCTTAAAATTATATTAATTTTATTGCTGCATTTCACGAGATGACCGAGCACGCAACCTTTTTTGAAATAAACAATTTTTGGTGTTAATTAAATGATTCGCACTTAGCACCGTATGCTACTGCGGGTGTTTTGTAGTGAAAAAGGCTAGCGTTCATTTACTTCGCCCATTAACTATTAAATTACCTGTCGTTTTAAGTTTCAAGATCAAAAAATTGTTCAATCGCGTGACGACAGCATTATATGGAAGTAGTGGACGCGTCGTGGGCCCGCTTAAATTACCTTAGCTTAGCCCGTGTTTTCAACACGGAGTTTTAAATTACCCTTTTTCATACGTGCAACAAGTATATTAAGGTATACATATAAAATGATAATATTATACTAGCGAATAAAATGATCGAATAATTCTCCAATTTTCACATCGTTACGCCAATTAGTTTAGATAAAGTTTTGGAAATTTATAACACAATAATGTTTTGAGAGAGGTCATTTATGATTACTGAATAATTTAATGGTTTACCAGATGCAAAATTACATCCGATTTAGGTATGACTCATATTACACAAATAACATTAATGTAGGCACATTAACAATGAATGAAATTATACTTAAACATAATAAACATACAATATTATATACATATTATATAACAGGGTTTAACGTATAAAACAATCAACAAAGCTATCAGATTGAAAAACAATTTTGTTTATAATCCCTAATTCGTTGAGCATTTAGTACATTTTATATCAAATTACCGTTGTCAAAACAATACATCAATTATTCGTATAGCGGTTCCTGTTACAAGGTTTATCTTTCTTTAGTTGCGATTATCTCAACGTTCGTATTATTCACTTTCAAGAACCTTTGAGTAAGCGCGATTTTGGTTTGCGTATACGAAATATCTCAATGCCAAAATAAAGGAGAAATTTGCGTGATTAAAATCGCGACCAATGAAATATTTAACATCAAAAGATCCAATAACGATTGCAAAGATGTCTGATAACATGCAGAGCCTTTCTCGAATTGCGTTTTGATTTTTTTGGTATTTCACATTCCATTCCTCGTTGACTTTACTTACGATTTTGTTAAATGAAACAATATTTTCAATGGTTTTGAATTTGATGATGATTGGAAAAATAATATAGTCTTTTATTCTAATCTTATTTATTTTTAACAACACGTTTTTAATAAACCTAGTGGCGTAATAACTGTTATAGGTATATAGTATGTTCTTGGGTTCGATATCAGAGATTTGCATCGATCGATGCCGTTGCAGCGAGTTATCGAAAGTTATCACTATGGTTATCACCTATAAATTAAAATATTATGAATTCTTTTAACATATGAGTGTAAATGCTACAGGGACAACTAGGAGCTTCATTATCATTTTTGTAAATTCCGTATCTCTATCACGTAACCCTTATTTTAAAATAGTTTGCTGTTTCTGAAATAACCAATTGCACTGTAATCTGTATTAAATTAATTGAGTTCCTTGTACGAGAAGGTACAAAGATAAAATTATGCTTTGATCTTAACACGTAGTTAAATAAGGTTCTACAAAAGTATAATATGTTGTTAACTTTTATAAGATTATACATGCTTGAGAAGTAAAGCCTTAGGGCTGTAAGTAAAGACTAGAAACTTCGCTTAAGGCAGTTCACAACATCATTATTTCTAGAAAACTAGTTAAATTTCTTTCCGTCTTGTGGGATGAATTAAAATTATGCTATTATTATTTTTAAACCTGTTGAACGTAATGAGACTATTCACTATAGATTGACATAATTTGCAAGCTTGTAAATATCGACTCAGTTCACCTTAAATACTGAATGCATAAATTTACTTCAGGAGGTTCCTATAGGTATAATAACAATTAACTTAAGCTTTAATTTCAGGCCAAATTGTGAAAGCTTTTATAACGGTTGTTATATAAAAAAATGACAAAAGTAATAGGTAGGTATAGTAGAATATTGTCTGTGGTCAAAGTAAACTATGAATATGTGTACTAAAATTTACCTGGCATTGAAAATGTGTTTCAAACTTTGCAAAGATTAGGTACTTTCTTATTCGACTTACTTACTTTTTTACTACGATATTTTACGCATCAAAACAAACAGCAAATCTTCTTACGCAAATAAATAATTATTTTCTACTTACTTTGAGCTGTTATTTTTATCTAACGTATATATTGGTACATAAAGATTAAAGATACGAAGTTCTATATCATTCCAGAATCTTAAGAGTTTGTGTACGTGGGAGATTATTTGCATACAAATTACTGAAAGCTTCTTTGATAAGATAAACAAGTACAGGGTGCTCACGATATCAGATATTTTAGAATGTTTGTAATTTATTGTAGGTAAGACTTGGTTTTTATAGAAAACAAATGGGATTAACAGATTGTGAAGTTAATTTTACAAGGCTACAGAATATCATCTATTTTGTTTGGTACGTTTATCTAATTTTGAACTATAGATTTTAATGAATTTCAATCTTCTTCAAGATTGTTGATCTTATAAGTGAAAAAAATATACCGGCCTAATTGAGAACCTTCTCATTTTTAAGTCGGTTAAAATATATAAATATATTATAGCAATCGGTGGGAGGCATTTTTTTTTTGTTTTATAAAGGTATTAATGAAATAGAAAATATTATGTTAAAAGTTAATGTTTGCTGAAATTATTCTCAGGTTGCCATATTTAAAAGCTATATTATTAAACCCTGTATGTGCATTCTACCAACGATAAATATGTAACTAAAATCATGCACTCTCGTTACATTATCAATTAAAATCACGATAAAATCTTAACGTAAATCTCTTAAACTTATCGATAAAATAGTTTTATTTTCCCGCGACATTTAAGCGTGACAGGCGCATAGATTAAAAAGCCGGTTAGTCTATAATCTACGGAATTAACAATTTTAACGCGCTTTTAATGCAAGTTATCTATGGAATGACTTATAACAACTTAATGCGGGGTCTATATATCAACTCGATGGGTGCAATTATCCAGAATATTGTCTACTTTCATAATAATATCACGATGTATAAAGGTACGCTCAAGTTATATTTTCATGACGCAATAGGTAAACATATATTAAAATTGCTTCGTTCGTTATAGTTGTTGTTGGTGAGAGACGTCACGAAGAAAATTATTTTAAACAGTTTTGGGATGAAAAATTTTTTAATAACGCATGCATTTTGTATGGTTGGCAAAAATAGATGGTACAAATTTTGTTTCTTTTGGATTATTGATTCTACGGTCTACCTATTTACCTACGAGAGATTGCTTCCCGGCAAGTATGACAAAATATAAGAAGCGTGTTGAATGAGGTAGAGTAATAGAATAATTACCTACTTTAAAAAGTAGGTATGTTATTCAATAATTTGGTATGTTATTGCATCTTTGATAGATATTATCTACGTAAAAAGTTATATTTAATAATAGACAACATGCTGGCAACTAATTAAAGGATAAATGAAAAAGCTATAACGAAATGAAATATATTACAATGTAACTAAAAGTTGTAATATGAAATTTAATTCTCCATTTCAACGTTTCACCAGTTAAGAAAGAGAATCACGGTAATCTCTCTGAAATGGGTTAAACAGCCGCGCAAATTCATAGAAAATTTTGATTCATTAGAACTCTGTGGTTTACAAATTATGATTAATTTATTTTAATTTATGACGAATGTCCGTTGTGGCTGTGGGTAATTGAAATATTTATTATAAAATAAGAAAATTACTCTCTGTTAATCATAAATAAAAGACTTACTTAGTTACTTTTTGTTTATTCTAGCCCAACAATTTAGTCATTTGTTTTAATCGTTATATATTCATTTAACTACGAATAGGACATTAATCTTTTTGTGAGAGGTGGGTTCACAATCAGTACAATTGTGGGGCTTATAATAAATATCCCGCAGTGTTGAGATGCGACTAATTAAGTCCTCCAACTTGGACAATGCGTGGGAGGAACTTCACATCTTAACGACTCTATATTAAGAATACAAACGGTAACTTACCTTATTTCATAGCATATATGACCTATATTGCTGCGAGATATCACCCGATGTAATTCTATAGCATTTTTACATAATTGATAATGCTAATGAAAGTCGAGCAAGACATATGAGCCGATGTAAAGGCAATAAAGAATGAGATACGTACATGCAAGCTCTAGATTTGTAATCAAGACATTTATATTCAGTGTAAGATGTTTTATTATTACAATATCAAAGTTTTATATCGATCATCTTTTATTCAAAGTGTATCGTGGAATATGATATCATGTAATAGTAAGAGAATTATTAAAATTTCTAAATCATGTTTGTCTGCCGGTTTCAATTACGCAATATAAATAATTTTTATCACATAAAATAAGAATTGGTAACTTTTTCGTTGCATTATAAATCACGTTCACCATAATTAATATACTGGCAACATTGAAAAAAAAAACAGTCTTTGACAGTTATACTATCTATTATAATCTATGATCGCTTTGAGCGTCGTCGGACCTCCTACGTGAAACCGAGGAGCCGAGGACCAAACCACAGTGATTCTAACACAAAGTGGGGATACAAGCTACTTGACTATTCTGTTACCAAACAATGCTCTCACGGAACAATTTGTCACATACCTATAACTGGCACAAACGCTATTCTTATGCATAATGGATCGATACGAACGTATAGGTTATGTTCACAATCATGTTCGACAATCGTCAATGAGTTCGAAATTGTTATTATTGTAATTGTATCGAATTGATTTGAATATTTCAATTCAATTCAACGGAATGGTGTTTTATGAATGAATTTGAAAGCTCATTATCTGTTTACCATTCATAAAAAGGGTGTAAATTGTTGGTGATGGATTTTAATTTTTTATTTAGTACCAACTACTGCACATATAATATTTTGAAACATCATGTATTGTAGACGTACGTACGTTTATTGTACACACAGAAAATAACTAAGTATGGTTTTATTGGGATGCAAAAATGCTGTCAAATATTATGAATCTGCCATAAAAGTTCAATACAAAACACATTGGACAAAACGTGATGTGCTTCTATGAAATGGTCAAACGATTTAATGGATTGGACTTTGATAGGAGCATGCTCACCATTGTTCATAATGCGTTTGATTTATTGTTACTTGATTATTTACGTCGATACAGTGATTTATTATGGCATAAGTCGCAGATTGATGATTGTTTAAAATAAACAAACGACAGACTAAATTACGAATGATTTCGGTCAACATTTTTTTAACTAGGTATATTTTTTTACATTTATGAACTATTGCAGGTGAAGTTAAAATATTGTACCTGTATTCAAAGTAGCTCTGATTTTGTATTAATGTATTTGAATTAATTATTTAAATATTAACGAATGAACGAATGCTTTGCTGCTATTACACAGAAGTAATAATGTTATAATGGAAATGTTCATATTGTACATTTATTAGGATTAATTCACTAACTGAATTAATTTCTCCGTCTATTAATTTAAAAGATGTATCCTACATTATACATTATATTATGTGCAGGGATTGCTCATTTATATCTCGAATAGCCCAAAACCTATGCCCAAACCGTGGAAAGGTAAAAATCAATACGTCTATTTCGTAACCGATGTTCCTCTCCATTAAAAATTGTCTTCAGCAAAATCAGAATCAGTGTAGAAGCCGACAGGCACAATACAAGGTGACGGCGCTACCGTCACTAAGCTAACAATTTATGCATGGGCTCTAATGGCTCGCTCCATCAGGCTCTGTTTGCTAAGCTTTCTATGAAATTTTATTCGGTAATAGCGTAGGCTTACTTCAATTTCACATTGACGATATTCGCCCGAACGATTTGTATCGAATTACGTATGGAGTAATGCTTGTTTTAAATTGCTTTCGGATGCGATGCGAATATACTATACATAGAGTAATTCTTATGACTTGTCAGCAGGTATATAAATGCTATGTAATAATGTACCTATTACATCTTTGATATTGGATACTTTGTTGCCAATAATGAAGTAGATTACATCATTATTATATGAGTGCATCAGAATAACTTAGCGGAATTTTAATTGATATTTATTGACAGAGCTGTCAGTTGAATATTCATTTTTCTAATGGCTATTAACTTAATGGGTAAAGGTACCGGTGTTATTCGTATTTGGACAATGTTTTTCTAATGATAAGTACCGGGACGGAGTTATAAAATGTAAACAAAAATGACATAAAAAAATAAGAGGTTTAAATAGACAGCCAGTTTTTAATTAAATTAATTGTTCAATCATCGATATTTCGAAAATGTTATCAAATTCGCGATGCATTAAATCGTAATTTTATATATTATGCATTAAAATTTAAAATTATTTATGTATATTAACTTTATCGTTTTCGTTTGCCAATTACAAAAAAAATTAAATCAAAACACTAACTTAGGCAAAAATCATTTGTAAAAAAATACGCTTACCAATAAACAATGAAAGAAAATAAACAATATCCATGGCCGTTTTACTGTTGACCTTAAACGGTAGTGTCTCTGTAAATCTGAGCGCAACGTCGTAAATTCCCTGACATTACTTACACGAACCGCATGACGAACGACCACACAATATGATGCCTTTGTTTATAGCCTTGTTTTTTTTTAATGGGCTTTGGCTGCGTTCATCAATTTCAATCACAATTACCAGATCTGCAGTCTGCATGTTGTATTTTTTTTTTCGAAAAAATTGTAATTATTTAGATTATGGATAAAATAGATATTCATTTTATATTTTACTAGCTATCCGCCCGCGGCTTCGCCCGCTTTGTCTAAAACCTAATAAATTATATACTAAAACCTTCCTCTTGAATCACTCTATCTTTTTAAGAAAACCTCTTCAAAATCCGTTGGGTAGTTTTAAAGATTTAAGCATACAAAGGGACATAGGGATAGTGAAAGCGACTTTGTTTTATACTATGTAGTGATTCTAATAAACCTACTAATAACTTGAATTAACTACATATCGACTTTACTTTTTTATGAAATAAAAAAAAAACTGTTTATTATTTATAGTACAATATGCAGTACCTACTTACTAAGTATTTATAACTTTAAAGCATACCAATAAATAAATATACCTAATTAGATAATTATTAATTACATAACATAAATTATAAGAATGAGAGACGTTAATTTCATTAATGTGTAATCGGCTTTAAACAAAAATACACCACTGACTAAAAATAGTCCATATAATTTAAAGGTGGTGAAAATAATTGATGTTTATACTTTTAGACTTGTTTATTGAATTGCGTAGGAATTAATTAATAGCGTGTTCGTGATAAAAGTTAACACTGCAATCGTACTTCAAGATCTTAACGTTTATAATAAATTGCCAGCGGTTTTACTTTCATTTTATCAAAACTATCGCTTATTAAAAATTTGTAGGAACAAGATTTAATTAAAAATGGAGGCATTTATATATTTAGGTATGAGGTACATATTAAATTATCTAAATATGTTTCACCCTTATTATTCACATTCTTATTAAAGAATAAAGTAAGCTAATAGAAACATTCTTATTCTATTGAGGTATATGATCCTCGTTTAACTAGTAACAGGTCTTGTATTTAATTCTTGATTCTAACGTGAATATCTAGTAGTAAGAGTTTTATCAACATGGGCACCGTATAGCTGAATACATTATTTGCTAGTATGTACTTATCTTGGTCAAGCAGTTACTATTATACTTCCTTACGTTTGTACATAACAATTTGACAGTGATTAGCGGAGGCAATATAATTTGCCTCACAAATTCTAGTATGTAATAAGCAGAAACTGAATAAAATGACTCCATAATGTTGGTATGTTCACGACAACATAAACGGCTTATGTTTTATGAATATTTCATGATTATACTTTACGTTGTTAAAGTTGTTTGTGGAAAATTCAAAGAAAATTACGCATGTGAAGTAAAACATTGCTTTCACTCATTTTGTTTTCTTAAACCTTTTTTAAGCTCTCGCGTTGTGGAGGTAATAATGCGAATTGCGATTTGTATTAGGGAGATTTTATTTCGTAAAAAATTCAGTTAATTGTTGTTGTTATGACTGTATTATAATTTGATTAATTCTATATAATACTGCCTATAGCATTATATTAGTAATTAGTATATTTATATGACGTATTGACAAATTTTGTAAACCTTTTGTAATCTGAACGAGATTTATTTGTTAAACAGACTGAATGATAGTTTATTCGTAACATTGGTAAAATTTAAGTTTTCGTCACTTTTATTTAAAAAAATATGACTTAAATGTTAAATTACTACTCATAAAAAGAAATGAAAATAAAGAGCTTTTATTATTAAATAGTTAAAATGGAATAATTCCTACTTTCTCAGAAGCCCTTTTCATACACATGGATTGTTAGAATGATTTAAACTTGTAACAACGTCTAGACTTTTACGACGGCTGATACGATCACAGACAACCAAAAAGCTTCGAAGAATTCCAGGCGGAATGTTAATTTGCCTTTTTAGATTCCAAGTGTTGCTTTATATCACATAATTTGTATGTAATAAGAACTTTGCTAGTTTATTATTAAATGAATGTGAAATGGCTATTTGTATCATTGGTTATCAACATCTTACATTAGGAGCCTTTTTTTAGTTGTTGCCTGGTGCAATTAATACATGAAGAAACCATTTTAGATTTTATTAAATAGCATGAATTTATAAATTTATAAAGAACTAGCTGTCCCGGCGAACTTTGTACCGCCCTGTCAATGAATGTTGTGTTACCTTTTAGCTGAACTAATTTAGGCTTTGATGAACGTAATACAATGATACAAAATAAATATTTATATGGATTGATATGTAATAGTATTTTAATTTATTACTTCAAACACGTCTCAGAGAAAAATGATTGAATTTTAATAAGCTGTGCAGCATGGATTAACTCTTTTCATTCTTTAACTGTTATCGACCACGCCATCGTTTCGTTTCACTTTAGTTGTGATAATAATTCTACCATTATCATTAGGCGATCGACGCTGATACAGTGGGTAACCATCGTTTCTTGTGATGGCTTTTGCCATCAATTTTCGTGGATACCTTTTGGTACACTCGCTGTCAACCATGCATGGTGTTTGTTGGTTGATGGTTTCACACGGTCCATGAATCATATTCGTGATAAAAACGTCATGTCGGTCTGGATCGGTTTTAGGATTAGCAATCCCCGCACACTCATATATTTTATTCTTTCGACTAACCAAATTAAAATGTGTGCATGCTGCAAGCCAGATTTTCGTCATTCGATTGAATACATCCATCATTGAATAATCCCAAAGATGTGTTCCTTTAATGTAACTCATCAGTGATCGGATTTTTTTCTTGAAAACACGTGTGGTGATGACGTGCCGATCACTTGATATTTGTCCGGGAAGCAACAGTTGAATAATTTCCATCCATTTCGGATTACATATAAATGTAATGAATAGATCTGGCCGACCATAATGACGAACATATTATTATGTCATTGCATCTTGCACATATTCACTTGGGCTACCTGTGTATGTCGCCGGTAAAATAATCAATAGACCTACATTTTCTGCATCTTCTTCTGTGCTAATTGCATGGCGTAAATGGATGCAATCTTCAAAACGCAATTTAACTTGTTTATAGCTACGCAATATTGTTGACGCAGTCGACGAAATCGCAACAAATAATTTTAATTTTTTACATTTTTATTGAATTTTTTTTTTAATTTTAATTTTTTCTAGCTGGCCCGGCGAACTTCGTACCGCCCAGTCAATGAATATCGTGTTACCTTTGGGCTTGGAACTAATTTAGGCTTTGATGAATGGAATACAATGATACAAAATAAATAAAGATATATAACAGCATTTTATTTCGATGAATAACACATAGGTATAGGAAAAAGAATAAAAAAAAAACAATAATTAGATACTTGATTACTTCATACACGTGCCAGAGAAAAATTATCGAATTAAACTACGTTTTGCAGCCTGGGATGCATTCGGATTAACTCTTTTCATTCTTTAACTGGTGTCGACCACGAAATCGTTTCCTTTCACTTTAGTTATGATAGTTCTACCACTATCATCTTGTTGCCTGTGATAGTTTCTACAGTAAATTTTCGTGGATTCCTTTTGGAACACTCGCTGTCAACCATGCATGGTGATTGGCGGTTGATGGTGCCACACGGTCCATCAATCATATTCGTGATTACAACATAATGTCGGTCTGGATCGATTGAATAAATCCATCATTGAATAATCCGAAAGATGTGTTGCTTTAATGTAACTCATTGCTTGAAAACACGTGTGGTAATGTCGAGCCGATCACTTGATAATTGTCCGGGACGCAGCAGTAGAATAATTTCCATCCATTTTGGATTTCATGTAAATGTAATGAATAGATCCAGGCCGACCATAATGACGAACATATGTCGTTGCATCTTGCGCATATTCATGCGTATGACTTGGGCTACCTGTGTATGTCGCCGGTAAAATATCACCTAAGCACCTAAATAGCCCAATATTTTCTGCATCTTCTTCTCTGTGCTAATTGCATCGCGTAAATGGATGTAATCTTCAAAACGCAATTTAGCTTGGTTCAATCGAATGAGCCAGGGCCTCCGTTTCAATTTTAACGTTATAATATTATTTCAACGCAATATTGTTGAAGCAGTCGACGAAATCGCGACAAATAGTTGTCAGAATTTTTACATTTTTAGAGATTTTTTTTTAAATAATTAATCGAACTATCCTTCTTGGTTAGTTTCCTCACCGAAAATACCTTATCAATTTCTGAAAGCACGCGTAAACACAAATATTTGAGGAATTTTTATGTATCTGCTTTAATTGCACTTTTCAATAATTGATTTAAAAAAAATACAGACAATAGTTTATTCACCCTTTTTACTTTTTAATTATTTTACACAAAATACATTTTTGAACGCATGAATGTCAAACAATATTTTGACCGTATTCAACCGTATTTGACAGGATTGACAACTAATGATTGACATGTACGAAAATCAAAATTATTTTTATATAGTGGCCCGCCCCGGCTTCGGCCGTGGTACATATTTCGCAATAAAAGGTAGCCTATGTCCTTTCTCGGGTATCAAAATATCTCCATACCAAATTTCATGCAAATTGGTTCAGTAGTTTAGGCGTGATTGAGTAACAGACAGACAGACAGACAGAGTTACTTTCGCATTTATAATATTAGTATGGATAGTTAAGACACGAGTCCCGCTTCGTGATCGAATTTTTTCTATTCTTTATAAATTTATATTTATAAAGCATTTGAATGCCATAAAATCAAAAATATCAATAGCATGAAATTATAAATATGAAGAATTTTTTACTTGATTAGGCATACAGGTGACTTTAAAAAGACAAGATCATTAACATTCTTACGCATCTGACGTTATTTGTACTTGAACTGTACCGCAATAAACACTGTTTGCAAAGCGTCACCCACTATAAGTAAATATTTTATCGGAAATTTTGAAATTTCTTCGTACACGAATAGTTACATAGAAATAGCACGTGTTATAAGATAAAGAAACGTTAAGCGTTATCTACGTCCATTGACACCGATGTTTATCTGTGATAATGGTTAAACAGAAATGAACCGTGTTTTGTCAAGGTGGCGCCTTAACTACGTCAACTAATTACACTCTTTCTTTTCGTGAGCTAATTCAGAATGATGTGAAATGTTTTGTATCTTATTTGTTTAGAACTATACTAGAATGCTAAAGAAAACAAAATTCAAACACAAAGTTAATCTTTCATTTATTTTGGTTTTTAATTAATTGTTTAATTGTTTTTTCATTCTTATAATCTCTTTAGGTATTTATTTGTTGACTGTGATTTTTAATAAAAGGCAAAAATATGTGTGGGGTTATGTTTTTTTGCTTTATTTTTATGGATTTTCGCCACTCCCTAACCTTAGGAAAGGATAAATGTTCCAATTGAAAAACAACACAATTTCCATACAGAATTTATTTACAGTCCCACGGGAATAAGTCTATTCGAATAGGAACGCTTATTACGCAACATTCATACACCCACAGTTGTTTGCGATTGTGTTCATGAAGTCCCATAATTAGATTTTTTCTTAAACACGAAAATCATTAAAATCTTTCTTAATGAGTATTTTGCAAATAGGCGCCGAAATTTTCGATTATTTCCAAAGAATGAAACCCATTATCAGTATTTCGGCAAAAATCGTTGATCATTAAACAAATTTGACCGAAAACACGGAAAGAGAGAATCCATTTTACTCATTTTTTTCACTAACAAAAATGGATAGAGCCAGCTGCCACCGGATCAGAAAACTCACAAATGAAAGAATAAAATGTGAACAAGCAAGAATTTTTTGCAGTTGGACCGCGAAAGAATTGGAACGTCTAAAGGAAAACGCGCGCCAAATTAAGGAAATTAACTTTTTTTTTATTATGAAACGTGGTCGCGCTTTTGCAAATGACGTTTCATTAATTGTGCCGTGTAATTAAGATGAAAGACTCAAAATATTTTGTTATTCTTTTGTTGCTGAATAGTTGATTGTTTGAATAGCAAATAACAATTAACAAGTTATTAAAATGAAAATAAGATTGAAGTAACTCACTTTTAACGGCATATGCGTAACAATATACACTAAAGTTTTTGATTTATGTGAATATAATGCGTTATTTGTGACTTTAATACTTGTTCTTACACATTAAGAAATAATGGGCTAATGTAAAATTATATAATAATTAATAATCTTGGGCTATCTAAGATATGAGAGAGATTCAATAGAGATAACAAACATATTACTGGGTATTTAATTTTACTTTGCAGCGTAACCGGGTAATAATGATTAGAATTTATGAATAGAAAACGGTCTAACATTTCCCTATGTTTAATTAGTTATGTAGGTATTTTGTGTATGTTGTATTTCATAATTTAACAAGACTTTTTTTTTAACACGTATAAAAAATAGACTCTACCTAACTGATTTTAAGCAACCTGTAATATGACTAGTTAAGTTCGAACTAGATTTTTGACTAGGTAATTCATTATTATTAGTCTGGCAGATTTTGAATAATTAGTTTATTTTTAAACTAATGGATTGGTGATAGACTGATAGATAATAATAAGTGATGATAGTATTGGTAGGATGGGATAGCATTTACAAACGAACTAATTTTTACATATTATGTTACTATGTATTTATATTAAGTTAATGGATAAAAAAATGAAAAAACGTTTACGAAAAGTAAACATCATTGGTCACTTATAGGCTTTGTAAAATGTTAATAAGTAGATCGAATCGAGAATTAATGTCCAAAATTATAACATTTACGGTTATGTTGTTTGATTCATTTGCATTTCATGAATATGCGTTTCAATTTATTAATTAGGTACGTTTTATCTATGTTTGAATAGTTTTGAAATCAATTGACGGAAAAGCGAGCGTATTTATAATGTTGTTGATTATACAAACAGTTTCATGTTTTGATTGAAATGAAATATAAATAACCGATTTTATGATATGTTTATTCATAAGCTTTCTCGTATTCAAATTCAAATATTTCTTGTACATTATTATTGAAAATTAGTATTGTACAAAAAATGTTGCCATTAATTTATTACTTACCAGTTTTAATGCCATACAAAGCTTTGCGTAGGTAGATGAAAAACGTATATATGCACTACACGGGTGTAACATCATTACTAGGGGAAATACGGTTAAATGTCTGTCATAAAACAAAAGAGGTTCTAATTTTTATACGTAACATTTTTACAAATACTTTATTACGTACTATTGCAGTTGTAGACACAATCAAAATTATTAAAGTAACAAAATACTTTAAAATATTTTCATTTAACATATAAATGGACTTACCTATTCAACCTTCAACAATCGATTGGAAAGCACACAACCGTCTCATATAAAATTAAACGTTTAATGTCAGTCACGTGTCATTTAGCCCGATTTTCATAGGCAAATTCCAAACTGAAGATTATTCAGGGCATTATTCGATTGGACAATAAGTCATAACTACGAAAGCCCTCAAGTCATAAATTATGGAGCGGTGACATTCAGCGTGGAATAAAGGCATTTAGCTGGCCCAGGGGGATACTACACCCTGGGTGAAATTAAGAGGGCATTATCATTTGTTTGGTTCATAAATCGTTTCCTGCATTAATTATTGTGCTCGCTCACTAAATGTCCTTTGACACGTGTTCATATTACTATTGTTTCAATGAAAATTAGTATTGTTGTTTGTGTATTGTATGGTTAAGCCATTCACTACTATCTGTAACAATCGGCCTTAAGTTTTGTACTAAGCATAGCAGCATAAAAAATAATACCTTTCGTTTTATAAGGAAATCAATGCAATATCTAAATACATTTTAATTGATTCGAGCCTTTAAATCTTGATACAGTAGACGAGGAACTAGGAAATGATTTCACTAACAATGGAACAACATTGATAATCGAAAATCACGGAACTGAGTCACTTAAGTAAATAAACCTGTAGAAAGGAAATTACGATATAAAAAATCAACATGAGTTGTTTGATAAGTGTCTATCTAAACGTGTGACTGAAAACGTCATGAAGATAATTTAATACTGAGTTACGCGTGAGTATAAATAATGTTCGAAAACATTGTGTTTGCTGTACGCTGTTTTTCTATGCAAAGTTATCGCTATTGACGTTAATTACTTGTTGTTGTTTGTGTAATAAGTATTAGTATACCTACTTCTTCAAAAATGTCAACTTATGCGAAAGCACAATTAGCATAAAATCACAAACTTTTGCAGCTTCTCAAGCCAAGGTTGCACCTGGATTGAAACATGTAATGATCTCGTCTACATTTGCTTCATTCTCATTAATTATTCAAAGTATAATTAAAAAATGAATGTACTCGCTTTGTGTCTCTGTTCGGCTTAATTCTTTCTTTGTGTGCACAGCACTAAACACAATTGGATTTCCTGACGCAGTCTCCGCGAGCTCTCCACAGCTGAGAAAGGATGTCAGATTCGCAAAAATAGGCCATGTCAAGTCGGAGTTAAGAGTCCCAATGCCCTGCGGCTGTGACGATTATGTAACCAAAGCCTACTTCATATTAGGGCTGTCAGCGCGGCGTTTTACACGTTTTATTTCATTCATACAAAGTTTATCTTAAACTGTGAGTGATGTTTCTTGGAATTGCTCAGCGAGGTATTGGTACTTATACAAATAGTAAATATAGAAATGGACATAGGTTACGGAATATGGAAAATGGCTTAGTGTGTTCCCCATGGTTTTCACTTCAACTTTTTTCTTTCAAACCAAAAAAATATTCAAAGAAAAAACTTTTCCATATAATAGGCAAACAGTAAAGACACCTATGAAGTGCATGAAACTAATATCTTAAGCCTTAACAAAAGACGGCATATCACTCCAAGATACATTAATTAAACCAGCAAAGCGTAGTTCTCAATTTGAATAAAATCCCAATGATTAAGCTGGGTTAATCCTTACCCATAAAGAATTCAGTTAGTTAAGATATATATTTAATTGGAGAAAGTACTAATTATCTGCTTCCGTGTCACAAATTCACGCGTGGGTGTTGCAGGAAATTACTAGACTCAAGATTGTGTGTGTTGGTTTCGACACTGCTTAACGTGACTGAGTATACTTAGATGTGGTATAAATTACCTAGTTTGCGTAAGTGTCAATTTAATCTAGATTTATCAGATAACATGCTGTTAATTACATTGTGCTTGATACGTGCTTGGGTTACAGATGGTGTACATTTCGAAAGGGAATTTTTACAATAGGAAGTGAAATAATAATTTTGTGGATGATTAGTTAATTTATTTAAATTAGCAGTTGAATGTTTGAATTAAATTATTTCTTATAAACATATTATTGGACACATTTCGTTTGTGATAAATCTAATATACACACTTTGTTAATAGAAGATCATTGCAATATAATCACCTAATTATTTATTAAATCTAAAAATTATTTTTTAGCAGCCCTAAAATACGTCGGCGTATGAAATAAACGCGAAGTAAAGGACCCTTGTCATGTGAAAAGTGCGATGCGTCCCACATTTATACGGGTGGTTGGAGCCGATCGGAGAATATGAAGTTAGCATAAATTGAATGTGAAACTGACCCGTCTGTAAGGGCCACTGTCTATCAGAGAACCAGCAAAAGCCTCTCATTCACTATTTACGTTCTACCATGTGGAAATACTGAAATCCTATTAGTTTGGACACTCATCTCTTATGGATGTGCCCTAATAGAAGGATTTAGTTGGATATGAATATATTCGCTAGATACCGTTTATGTACTAGCACTGTGCATAGGTATTATAGATTTCGTAGTTTTGTGTAAGTATACGTACGTAGTTTATAATTAAACAAAAAAAAAGATATACTAAAATTACATTACAACTACAGGTACCTACATCATTCTTTCGAATCTTGTTTCTGATCTCTATTCTCTGTAAACTAACAACGTAAGGTAGAGTTAAACATGTACATTATATTACTTTGTATACGAAATTTTCCCGCCAAAAGCAAATCCATACAGGCGCAGTCTATGTTGAGTGTTGACCCTTGTCAAGTGACTCCGGCCTACATTCGTGACCGACGGTGGTGACGCTCTTTTCATATCATTTTTATGATTTGAGGATGAACTTTGCATGAAATATACTTTCTGGGGTTTATTGGTATTGCGCGGTAAAAAATGAAAAAAAATGTTTACCGGAGAGAAATGCTGAGTGAAATGCAAGTTAAAATAGTGTAAAATTCGAATTAGGATTTAGTCAAATAATAATATGCGCTGAAGAAGGTTTGCAAAGTATATGTATGTAAGTAATTTAAATATGTAGAAATCTAATTATCGAAAATTTAAATCATCTTAAACTTACTTTTGATATCAGTCGTAAAATCAATATATTATGACAACTAAAACTACTTATTAACAGCTGATGCAGCTCTTAAATCAAATTGACAAAAAGTGACGAAAATTTTCCAAAAAATTTGGTAAAAACATTCACATAAAATACCGCACAGTGTTAATCAAACGTCATCGTAAAACATAAAAGTTCAAAGAGCTCATTGGGCTTTAGAAGTGTAAGCATAGGACACACTCCTTTCACGATACATTCACACGCCGCGAATGGAGGCTTTTAAACCAGTTGGCAACGTGACCTAAATGTTCACGCGTGAAGACATAGCTTTATATGATTCCTGTACTGTACTGCATTGGATTGACAGGATATTGTTTATGATTATTGAAGTGAAACAAAAAATGAAAGTGTATTGAAATTTCATTTTCTTTTTATTTGAAGAATTTATTTAAACCTTTTATCAAGATTTGATAGATTAAATTCCCTAGATGTTTTAAAAATTGAGAACAAAGACCTTTGACTGCAATAAAAAGCCTTAAAAATAAAGCCTTTAAAATGTAAAGAAATTTTAAATTATAGGTTCATTAAACGAGATTAACTTAAGAAATGAAAATGTAATGATAAAAAAACTCACATTTCCAATAATAAATGAAGGAAAATTAAACTTTTTTAAAGTAATTGGGTATGTAGATGCTTTGATTTATAATATTTATTGTAATCATCATAATCATGAATTATGTAAGGTGTACACTTGACATGCTTCTTATGATAAGTTTTATTGGGATTTAACGTGCTAAGTATCAATAAATAAGAATTATATTGTTCGTCACACATGAATTATTATGTTTTATCGTCACTTATCGTATTTCACAGATTGTGTTAAATCTTGTCTATGAATGGAAATTATATGATGTGAATAAATTATACTTTATTTATGATATGAAAGCGCCGTCAGTAAGTAAATAAAATAAAGTATTTATATTTTATTATTGTAATTTGTGTAATATTTTAAATCCAGGTGCTTAAATCTATGTATTCGGTATTATTAAAATTATTTATTTCAAGCTTTGTATAGAACTACGAAGTCTACAATGACGTTATGATAAAAAAGTACAAAATAATCTCTCTGCAAAATGCAAGTCACGATGTAGGTAATACCTGAAATTAGTATTAATTAATTTAGTACAAATCGCACTACATATTTACACTGTTACTCACTGCAGTTGCGAGTACCAAGTGTAAACAATTAATGATAATGAAAAGAAAAACAAAACATTACTGGGCTTATTTCTTATCTGTGGAGATACAGGCCGCCATTCACACCGTTATCTGCCCGTGAAGTGGACAAGTAAAATTAGGATATGACGCTATCACATAGTAAATGCCGTACTCAAGTTGTTGAAATTAAGATTAGAACAAGCGACGGGACTGAAATGTATACAGTATAGTGTCTTAAATTTCATTAAAAAATGATGTTTAATACCTTTACCAATAAGTACCTAGTTTATTTAATCTGGGTGAAAGACATTATTAAACGTTAAATAAGTTATTAAACTATAATTATAGAAAGGTCATAACTTGATAAGTAAGAAACCAGAAGGTTACTTATCTAATGAGATTTTAAATTGCCAGAGTAATAAAAATATAAACTTAGCATGCAGCAGCCTTGCAGCAAAAACTGCACGCAAATTATTGCATACTCATAGCATTCTTTTGGATAGCCTTGCCATTACAATGCAAGGTTTTTATTTCTTAATTTTGCAGCGTCCATGGGATTTCATAATTTATTCCAGTCACACGTAAAGTTGACCGATAAAATACCGCAGTGGCCAGTCACAATGTGTTGATTGACGCAAAAAACAAGGAACATCGTGACGTTTCGAGTGCAGATATTGAAGGGTCTGCTACGTGACTTCTTTGTTAATTATCGATCAGTTGCTGGCAACCTGTGACAAAGGTTGCTTTGGAACACTGATTTGTTTTTAGATGCAGTAATTAGGGACTCGACTATTGCGTATGTTATAAGCTATGCTTTTTCGTGTCTGGCTGTTCATGTAGTTACTAAATCTACATTTAAGAAAAAAGTTGGCTAAGTTTGTCTATGAGTTGTTTGGTTTTCATAGTACAAGCTTTTCTAAGTAGGTGGAAGTAGATAATACAGATAATATAATAGCTACTCTCGTAGCATAGGGTTTTTATACTCGAACCTACCTCATTTTGATGCATAATTTTCATAATTATATAAGATAATTTTTGTCTCATTATCGTACCACCAAAGATGTGTACGTAGAGATTACTATAAAATAATTTAATAAATTGGCTTCAACGTTAAAAGCACAAATTACACAAGGTTATGAACATCTGATTAAATACTTTATAGACGTGTAAGGACAGTCGCTTAATGAGCAAGCGATAACAATAAAATTTTACAGATGGCCAATAAATTTATAACGATATTTCTTGCAAACACATAAAAACTCGAAGCGTTTTGCGTTTATATTGGAGTTTAGCTGACAGATAAGTAGGTACAATTAAAAGTAATGAGTTATATTTTTTACTAGCTTCCGCCCACGACTTTGTACGTGCATCCCCGTTTTTCCCCGTTCCCGCAAGAATTTCGGGAAATCCTTTCTTAGTGGATGCCTACGTCCTAACATCTACCTGCATTTCAAATTTCAGCCCGATACGTCCAGTGGTTTGGGCTGTGCGTTGATAGATCACTATATACCTTTGAGTTTTATATATATAGATTAGTTAAGACGGAAAGCTCTGAGATGATAAAGTACGGTTTACATTTTTCCAGCGCAAAGGATCCTTGACCAGTCTAATCTTATTTTCACTATAGTGATAGAATTAAATTTTTAAGTAATTACAATTAGTTTTTTATGGTGATATCTCATCATTACTTTGTTAATGAAATTACATTTAAAGGGACTGATTACATGTTATATTTAATATAATTATAGAAATAGCTTCAAATAAAATAATTGAGATCGTAGAGCTTTTTAAGAGTAAGAATTGAGTTTTTAAATGCATTGTCAGCCAAACGCTTTTTAACGGGCGTTGGTAATCTAAAGTTCAATAAAAAACGATATTCCAAATCAGCTTCACACGTAGGTATATATCAATATTTTGGACCAATATTTAACATAGTAGGTTAATCTTTTATTATCACATAGGTGTTATCTGTTTGTTTGTTTCACAGCTTGGACCTCAGCATACAGTAAACATAACACCGTTTGTTGATCAAAATATGATGGCCGTAAGAGATGACACAATATTTTATTTAAGGCTCTATTAAATTTTGTGAGCTGGCAATTTATTTTTGTGGCATAATAGTTATCTAC
>CAJQZM010036631.1:63699-82609 GCA_907164665.1 Colias nastes
TTTGTTTGGAATAACCTCTCTAGTACGTAGTACATATATCTCGATGATTTGAGTGTTTCCATTTTTCATAGTTCGTTAAAATGATTTATATAACTCAAAAATCCATTTTACTGTGCTTGTGAAAATGAGATCGTGAAACTGTTCGCAATAAATTAAATTGAATAAAAACGGCATGTCTTTTTAAGGACGCTGTTATTTATAACAATTTCGGTTCAATTGAAATGATTTTTGTGTCGTAGGTGTATTTTTTGGATATTTTTGTACAATTTCACAATAAAGGGGTTATTTATAACAATCGAATCTCTTGTAATATTTTCTTGTTGAATATGCAATCACTATTACTCATTAATGTGATTATTATGTTTTGCTGAGAAAATACGGGTCAGAGAGGGTTCTTTTTATATTTATAAGTCTGTATAGTAGTGATTGACGGTCTTCGAAGTACTGTCTGGGTTCAGGAAGATTATTTGCAATTGCAAATTAGTCGTCTCCAAAATCTGCCAATAACAATGTCTATAAACATCTTCATTACGTATTTCAAAATAAAATTAGTTAAAAATTATTATAAAACGAAACACAATATGGGAAACGGATCTAACAATATTAATCCTTAAATATCAAATCCTTAATTACGCACTACAAAGGGTTGGGTTATGACGTCATTACACAATCAACGTGTAATGTATTATATTTCATAGTATATTGACGTCATATTCTCAGTATAACACACGTTTGTGCAGATAAAACTCACGGTTGCATAGAAAAATTATTCTTCTACTTAACTGTATTACAATTCTTGGGTTTTTGATTTGTGAATCATTTTTGACCCTGACTGTATGTAGCGGAACTATGGTTTTGCGTAAGCGATAACGATTAAGTTAATGGTGCTATAAATATATCGATTTAACTAAAAATTTGCCACTGAGTCATTTAGAACACAATAGTTATTCTAAATGTTGTAATGTAAGTTTTAAATGAAAAGCTCAAAAGACGAAATATTATGAGCATTTGATGTTAGAACAAATACACATATTACTGTTTTATCAAACATCATGTGGATTGTGGATAATGAAATGTGTAGGACATAATGACTTTTAAAAAAACATTTCCCTCCTTACACCGTTGTACTATTCCATATGATAATAGATACCACATGGCACAAGCTTTAGAAAATTCTAATAGCCCAATTTGCCTCTTATTATATCCACGAGGAAGAAAAAACATGTGGATCATGATGATGTCATTATGGAAGCGTCCATCACGCCTCAAGAATGGCGTCCCATTACTTATATTACAGTTATCTTTGGAGGCTCATTGTGTTAGATTTTTATTAGATTTTGATCTGTTTATGATGTTTTTCTCAGGTTTTGTTGTAGAAGAACTGTTAAACTCAGTTGAACTGTGTGTGACTTAAACATTATGTCATCATTATTTTTCTGAGATAGTCTAGTATAGCATATAAAATAATATAAGTACTATTATTCTAATACTCTATTAGACTCTCTGTATCTAAACTTTTAATCTTGTTAAAGATTTTCATATTCAGCTTGATGCAGTTTTGAGATAATATCATTTGAAAAGACGTAAAACGAACAATTATCACATGCAAATTTTATCTCCTATTTTATTGTATACTAGCGGTCGGCCCCGGCTTCGCCCGTGGTACAAATTTACGTTTTCTCTACATAAGAACCATCCTCATACTTCAAGGAATATTATAAAAAAAGAATTATCGAAATCGGTCCACCCGTTCACGCGTGATGCCGTGACCAAGGAAAACGGGTTTCATTTTTATATATATATATATAGATGTGTATAGATTTTTCAAACTTGCATTCCGCATATTGCATAAGTACTGCGTACATCATTTGTTAAAAGATGATGTCAACTAAACCATTTGCGTCAGTGTTGCTATGAATTATTAATTTATCATAGCGAAAAAATGTTGCAACTCTGTAGAGAGATTAGGCAGGTTGACACTTGACATGCAGGTGTGCAAATTCGTGAGCTAGATAAATATAATAAGGATTTGAACAATGAAAAATTCAAGTGGATTTTATAAAATGGACTTCACTTCTGATAAAAAGTAAGTAAACAATGAATCATAAAGAAAATCCGCCATCTTGGATATACAGTATTAATTTCTGTTTTAATGTAATTAGGGATATTACAGCACATAACTGAGAAACTATTTTGATAATTAATTAAAAGGTTTTGCCCTTCTTCATAAGACAATAAATCACTTAATTAAAGCGTTAAACATTGTTTGCATGGCCTACTTTTACATCTTAAATATTACGAAACAAGTTTTGCGATAACATACCTAAGAGCAGCAATGAAATTCCATCTTTTTCATTCAAATATTCAGTTATTATCTAAAAAATATGTATCTTTTTTATTTTTATTTTAAAATAGCTTAAATGTTTCTTATTGTTTTTAATTTAAAGTCATTTTTGATTGCTATTTACTTTTTTAAACGAGACAAACGTCGAACTCCAGGATTAAAATTGTTTCAGCAAAATGAACATTTTATATTATTACTAGCGCTAGAAGTATTCTGTGATTATACCTTTCCAAAATTTAAAGGAATGGAATACTTAATTTTAAACCTTAATGGCCATTAATATCTATCTTATCACTACTGTATTTTATCTGTCTACTATAGTCCTATTAATAGATCGTATTTATTTTCAATCGCAATGTTTTATAAATATGTTTCAGTTCATCATATACATATCTTATCGACTAATCTAGAATAGACTTCTATGTATGAACGTATCGTAGAGACACCTTTATCTAATATCTATACGAATACAAACCTGTGATACAAACCACTCATCGATTTTTTTGTTATCATTGTTTGTGACCTTGTTACGGTCAAAATAAAAACTACTCGAACTATTTAAAAAAAATATGTTACCGTTGTAATTCCACATCTTTGCCGAAAAGTAACAAATGATTCCTATGCCCCTTCATTTATTTACTAGCTGTCCGGGTAAACGCTGTTTCACCTTGCTCTTATCAATTAGGGGTATCAAAAAAGAGGTTGGCCGATTCTCAGATCTACCCAATGTATTATGCGCACACAATTTCATGAGAATCGGTCCAGCCGTTTCGGAGGAGTATGGTAACTAACATTGTGACTGTAATGAGAATTTAATGTAACTAATTGTATATGTAACTATGTTGTGGAGAGAAATAATTGTTTTATTTTATTTATATAATAGAGAAGATATCCCGGGTGAATCCGGGACAAGCAACTAGTCTAGGTAATGTACGTGTTATCATGCATGTGTGCACCGTAAATGAAACCCGATGGCCAGACTAACACAATTAACGCTAATGGACCTTTTTGTTTGTTCTTCCACGAAAGCCTTGTTACGTGAAGCTTCTAAAGTTCAACATGATCTATTTTTCGCACCTTCCCCACCGTTTCTATGTTTACAGCATTGTTCGTGGCATGAATGGCTTATTTATGACGGAAAAGATAAGGTTACAACTTTAGGGGCGGTAGTCTGTTGGTATAGTCTTTGTCTTATAAAAATATTATGTACGAAATATGAGTCTTTGTCTTTAATATTTAGTTCAGAAACGTGTAAATTAATTAAAATTCTATTGGTCCGTCATCGACAAAAATCTGCGTATATTTCATAGTTTTTGTATAGCCAAGTATTTAACACATATTTATTATGTTTTATGTTGCATTACATTTTTTAAGTCTCTTTAGGACGTCAGATCGTTACGTCGGCGCGTTAATTCATAAAATATTTCTCATTCGGGTGTAAATTTAATTTCCTGCGAATTCAGAAGAAGCATGTGTCATTTAGACTCGTTTTTAACTTTCCCACTTATTTGTGGAATTTTTAAAAAGGTACTAATGAGCACGCTCAATGTAGCTGTTAACCAGATCATACGTCTCTGTCTAACACCTTAATATTTAAGCACTTTCCGATCTCTGTTTGTATACTTGGACCAATGTTTGTGCGCCTGAACAAACACCTCTAACAAATATCTGTTTGTTTTAAACTATCTCCCGCAGTTTCGCTTCATCCGTTCAAATCGACCTGAATCGAAAAGAAAAACATGATTTATTGACGGCTTCCATTTACTTATTTTAAACACGTAACCGTTCAAACAATCAATGTATGCTGATGTTCATGTACCTAATATTCATATAATAATATTAAATTTATTCTGCAGGTTATGCGTCTAGGATGTGATGTGTGTTCTCTCTGTATGACATAATTATTTAACGTCGCGTCGTACGTAAATCTGCATATTTCCAAACAATCTACTACCGCGATTCGCAGAATTATCATATTTTAGATTTGTATAAATGAAATCATATTTAGAATAATAATAATAATAATAAATACACTTTATTCAGCACCAAGTAAATACACGTAAAAAAAAAAGAAACAGACAATATGTTATAAAGCTAAAAAGGCGGCCTTATCGCTACTAAGCGATTTCTACCAGGCAACCTATGGGTAGGATTTTTAATTATAAGAAAGAGGTGAAAACAATAGGTGGTGCAGCAATGAAAATGAATATACATATTAATATACACATAATATACAATACATACTATACATAATATATTTACAATATACATAATATATATACCTATACAATACAATGATTAAATAAAATATAAGGATACTAACAATTTATTTGGGAGAAGAAATGGTTGAAAACTAAATTTTTAAATATGTTCAGCGATTTCGCACGTCTGATTTCAATTGGCAGAGCGTTCCAAAGAAGTAGAATGTCTATTATAAGATGATTATAATTTTCGCGGTCGCGGATGCTTCGAAGGCTTCAAATAAATTAAATTGAATTACACTCTTGGTATGTGTCGGAATAAATTGATATTATATCATTTATATTACAAGCCTATCTGAAGGAGCCGTTTCAAGAAGCGTATTCCCTATCTTAATGATTCTATTTATTACAATAACAACTTGAGGAATACACCTGTATCTACTATTTCTTTAAGATTATCTATCATTGGTCGTAGAGTATAACCTCGTATCAAAAGAGATAAGCCTTCAGCAAATATCGTTAGATAAGCTGTTTGTTTGTGTCTCATTAAGTGCCGGACAAACCATTTTTTACCTTTATCCGTTAATTATTTTATGTATCGTGTTGATCTCTTGTTAATTGTTTCTGTACTTTTCTTGTAGTTTGGATTTAACGGTCATTAACAACGCTATTATAATGTTTGAATAGAAGATTAGGGTCTGATTAATAACGCGTTTTGTATCGTCATTATGTTAACAAAGCTTGATATCTTTTTTTATCGTTTACTATAACTTTTTGTCATTAACGTTATAATAATATCAAGTGAAAGGAATTTATTTCTCTTATGTTAGTTGTAAGTCTTATTTATAAGTCTTATTATTAGAATATTTAGGAGTTATAAAAATAACAATTTGATGATTGAAATTAGTTTTACATCAATCTACATTGATAGTAATCTTGGTCTGTACCGAAACATGACTCATGAAAAATTATCCATTTATAATACAGTTAATTAGTATCTATTAATAATTTATAATTTTTTATAAAAAATAAAAATAAATAAATAAATAGAGGTTCAATCTAATTTAAAAATAAAACGCATTTGTTACATTGATAATACCACAATAGCCTTATAACTGGGGTTCCACCCTTTTGTATAAATATATAATTATAAGCACGTAATCCTCTTTCGTGAGCCAAAGAATATTGAATTTCTTGCGATAATTGCATCGGCTTACTTGACGAAAAACCGCTTAAGCAAACCCCGCTCTTATAAAAATGATTAATGAGTGACAGTTTTCGTAATTAGGGACGGATTGCGAGGATATTAATATACTTATTGTATGTTTAGTATGTTGCGTGTATAACTCATATTATCTAATGAAAATTATGTAATGTTAGAATATCTTATATCTACATAAAGTAAATTTCTAAGTACACAATATTATTTACAATATTAGGTAAATGAACAGGGCAAATATTCATCCCCTTGACAGTCCAAAAATTTTACATAGTCACATTTTGATCAATTTCGCGAAGGATCAAGTTCGTATATAATAACTTACATTATAAGAAAGGGGAATAACAAGCACCATTATCAACACCTTCGTGCTATTATAACATAATGTAAAACTTGTAAGCGACAAATATATAGTTTCTGACAAAGTTGAATTGTATAAGCCGCTTACAACCATAGATTACATTTGTTAGTTTTGACGACAGCATCCTAAGTAATAAACCAGCACATAAATTACAATTATCCGTTTTCATAACTTATACTCGCGACGGTGCTGTTATAAATGTAACAACTTAACAAGATTAAAGATAAAAACAACTGACTGCTACTGTTTCTAAGCTGTGTTGTAATCTGTTTTGTTCGGTCCAATAAAATTGTTATTCTGTTGAATAGTGTCACCTGTATTGTATTTTATCTACAATACAAATCTAAGGATTACTTTAATCTGATTTTCAAGTGTCTGCCATCTGGCATATACTCTAAATATCTATAAATAAGTCGGACCCATTTCAGTTTTCAAATTCGACTGCTTTTGCTTGAATATTAAAAAGTCGGGTAATAATCCTATGAAGTGGAAATCGTACTACATTATTTTCAAAAGCCGAGGCGGCACTGACCGCGAACTTTCCGCGCCTACTTGGCAATATCGCATTAGAGCTTTTTCCTTAATAAACTAATTTGGCGAAACGTAACGTTTTTTAACGTAATTATCAGATTATTTACGCTCTTCATTTATTTATTTAATAGATTAACCTACATTTTCGAAAACGTAATAGAAGATACGGCCTATTACACATGGTAATACAATAAACACATACAGGTAAACACATTAGCTAAGTGATAATATAACGAATTCGAATGACTTTCCGCTTACAATTTACATTGAAGCTATCATGGCTAAGATGCTCTCTCTTAGAACATAAAGTGATGATTAATAAGTAAGGACAGCTTTGGTGTTTACATAGTAGTCATAGCACAAAGCTAGAACATAATGATTCTCTAAAATATTAGTTTAATTTTCAAATCTTTATCAAAGTATTAGGTAACAATATCAGTGCGTGTTTATTGTAGATACTTTCGTTCTCGTGAATCAGATCCTGTATCATAAAGGATCATGATAAGGAAATAGCTAGGTCTAGTCGAGATGAACGTCAAAGCCGCAGGGATCAGGCGTAACAATCGAAGCGTTATTGAATTTCAAGACTTGAGTGCCGTTCCGCATTGTCGGGTTAAAGTTTAAACGGATTATGAAGCGTGATATGCTGAGTAACTGTGAACTTATTGTTCATTTGCTATGCCTTTGTTTTAATTAGACTTCGACTATTCAACGTTCAATACGATTAGGTATAATGTGCTTTTTAATTAAAGGATATTTATATGTGTGTCATGCACAGATACACACGTACAGATACAATACCTATGTATTGTATGTATACGTGTGTATCTTGTGTATATGCATTTAGGATTACATTTTATTGAGTAAGTGACTTAAATTGGGCTCAATATAGAGCTTTAATTTGAAAGGAATAAAGTTTCCTTTATTTTAACCTCCGTTTCATTCGTATATATGTAAAGTGAAATTGCAATGTTGTCAATAAATCTGTCACACATCAAAATATCATCACGTTCCCACTTGAAGCATCGGCTAATTTCGTTAAAACACTTTCAATGTATCGAATCTCTATTCCTTATTTATACGTTAAAAGCTATCGAATAAATCTTTTATCGTGAAATATAGCTGTGATGTTATTTCAGTAAGTAATGAATGACATTTCTAACCATATTTTTATTTATTTTCTCTATTGGATGTGACGTGGAGAGTTTATAAATATGGTTCGTTAGCAGGGCTGGTATCGCGTGCTGCATCTTAAATAAGGCTGCTTTTTTAATTTGATGAACGGTTATGTTTATTATTGTAGAACATGGCTACACAATAAGCTATGTTAGGCGTATTGTTTGAAAATTGTTATGTTTTGTAAACTTAAGTCTGTTGATGAATCAATGTAATGATGTAGGTAAGTATATAAGAATCACGAAGAAACATTTAGTCGTCAATGTTACTTTTTGAGGTAGAGACACGGTATTCTATAGTGAAAAAAAAAAAATATACGATATAATATTCTCCTATTCAATTTTATTGTATTGTAAATACCCCAACATTGTAGTAAAAATATTTTTGCACAAAAATACAGACTTGATAATAAACCGGCTTCATCACGAAGCTTTTCAATTCTTAACCAATTATTATTTGATAATATTTAAGCAACAATAACACAGTACATTTAAAACATTGTTAAAATTTTATATTATATAAAATATATTCCTTTCAAAATGTACAGTTAAGCAATAATTTAAGGATGCGGATTCAAATTTACATGTAAATTAATCAAATGCTATTAATCTTGGTTACCATCTCGATATGGTGCACTAATAAACTAGATATTCCGGTTGCGTATTATATCTTAATTGTGGTTTATTCCCAAGACATAATAATATATCAATGACCAGAAACGTCTAGAGGCATGAGAGTTTGGAGCAGCTAAATTGTTTCAAGGGACTCAAATTACTATTACTAATTACTAAATAGTAAAACGACAATTTCAACTTATTGTATTGTATATGGATTGAAAAAGAAAATTTAACACCGTTATTTTTTTCGAAAAATGACAAAATTTGATTTGAATGTACGGGAGCTAGCAACGTTTTAAAAAAAGTCATTTTACATAGTATAGTTGGGTTTTTGATATACTGTTTCTCTTGCTATTTCGGTTAGAGTCCGGGCTGTCTGGCTTGCGGTAGTGGTTGCGTTTATTAGTGCGCACAGGAAAATATACTTAACTTTAAAGTCTTTTATTAACGCGTAATTTTTAATCTTTTGCCTTTAGATAGATCCATCAGACATAAATTTTTATTGCAAGACGTTTTTTCGTTGTTAAATAGGTGCCATACGCAATTTTTTATTTCAAAATAACTAAAATGTCATCGAAATAAGTGAAATTACATCAACATGAGTCCGCTTAAAAGGTAAGTAATAACTTTATTACTTATATTATATTATCCTTTTTTAATACTTATATTGAATAATTAGTAAACTAATATTTTTAATAGATGGTTTGCATATTTATTACACTTTTGGGTATAAATATGAATTTGATGATATTTGGTTTTTATCAAGTTTACATTAACGTCCTATTTGAGGTTCGTTGGGAAAAGAAGGCACCATGGTAGATTGTTGCAAAAAAATTGTAAATAGTAAAATTAATATTATATATATAGTATAAGTAACACAGTGATTACTTATCCTTCACGGGGACTCATCTTGATGGAATTTCACTTATTTCGTTGACATTTTAATTATTTTGAAATAAAAAATTGCGTATGGCACCTATTTAACAACGAAAAAAACGTCTGGCAATAAAAAAATTATGTCTGATGGATCTATCTAAAGGCAAAAGATTAAAAATTACGCGTTAAAAAATGACTTTAAATTAAGGATATTTTCCTGTGCAGATAAGATGCGCACTAATAAACGCAACCACTGCGGCCAGCCAGACAGCCCGGACTCTAACCGAAATAGCAAGAGGAACAGTATATCAAAGAACCAACTATAGTAAAATTCTCTCTTGTCAACGTTGCTACCTCCTATCACAGTATTACAATATTATTTCCTACAGTAAGGAAACGCCTTTGATGTCGCGCGATGCCGCCGCCAGCGTAGGTACTTACGCTGCCACACAAAAATATGGTAGGGTTGCAAGAAATGAGAAATAAAACAATTGTGATTATAAATATTATGATGAATTAATTTATTCATATGTACATTAAAAATAATTGCGATTATTAAATCTGATGTAATTGTTTGTTCATAAATATAATATAATTACATAATATATAATATTGCACTGCTAAATATTTACGTGAACACTTTATTTTTGGATGTTCTTAATAATTGTCTATTATAATATTTAAATAAGTAATGCATTCGCATTGGGATGAACAATCTGATAAGACAAGAATGAGAACAACATATACACAGCTTTGATTAAAATTCTATAGATACAAATACAATCTAAAATATCTTAATAACTTCTGGGATTTCGATGTAGATTTACATCCATACACAGAACAGTTTGTGCGCGCCATTATAGAACATGTAAGTATAATAAAATTATTACACCAAAAATACGAATTCGTCGTCCTTTCGCGCTAGGTAATGCAAACTCAGCGTGATTGCAGTACGCGGCCCGCGTCGCCCGACCCCCCGCCAGTTCCCCTCCGTTTCTCTGTGCAAGTACATTCGTTGCCATACTGTAGGAAATATTGTAATACTGTGCTCCTATACCATCAAGCAGAAAGCAAACTTAACAAATGAAGTGCAAGCAATAGGTATTTATAACTAAAGTAATAATATACTTTTTTTTCCAACAAAACTAATATAAAAAGTAATAAGTTAGTAAATTGTGTGCAATAAAGAATATATAACTAACTAACTAAGTTCAAAAAATAAAAAATCTAAGTGACATTGTTCGTAATGGTAAATGCGACAAGATAATGTCACAAATACGACACATTCTGCGAAAATCATACCAAACACTATTAGTATATCTACTATCTAATTCTTAGTAAGTTCTTTTATATCTTCTTAGTAAGTATTACATGATACATACAACTTAAACTCATACATATAGAATCTTCAAGTACACGTAACACCGACATAGCGTGGGCTGTAAATTTCCTCCATATCTCAAAAAATGCTATTCAACGTCATATTATCATATTTATTGAGAGCTTATAAAAAAGGTTCCCATTCAATTAAGTGAGCTTTGAGAATGTCGCTGTCTTATTAAGCTCCAACGTGGGTGCAGCCGCGTAGTTTACTTATTGTACTTTCCATGTTTACAATATAACAATTTATTGATAAATATAAAACCTTTTGAAGCAAATGTACAATGTCGTTATAAATAGATCACTTTCTTATAGATTATTAGGTTTCCGCCCGCGGCTTCGCCCGCGTTTTCAAAGAAAAACCCGCATAGTTACCGTTCACGGGGGATTTTCGGGATAAAACCTAAGCTATATGTTAATCCATGTTACCCTCTATATGTGTGCTAAATTTCATCGTAATCGGTCCAGTAGTATTTGTGTGAAAGAGTAACAATCATACATTTACATCCATCCTCAAAAACTTTGCATTTATAATATTAGTAGGATAGGATTTATTTCAATTTATACTAAATAATATTCAATTATACAGATTTTTATCATTAAGTATATTAATATAAATGGAATACCTCAATTATCCAGTTGTCAATTTATAATAATGGATGATCAATTCGACATTATTGATGTGGCTTATTAGCATACATATTAGTTACATTCACATATTAAAATCCTTGCATATTTTTGTATGTTGTTTTATAGGATGGTTTGCGCGAAAGGAAAATTAAGAAAAAAGATGAATTGTAAAAAATATGCTGGCAATTAAAAAAAAAAAAAAATTAATCTACTCTTTTTATTATTCGTTTGGTAGGTCATTATATTGTTATCTTTTCAACTAATTTCTTCTTCAATAAGAAGACAATTACGTACTTATAATGTGTTATTACCATATCCATATTATAAAATTAGATTATAAGGACTCTTTCAAAACTCTTGACTGATCATTCTTAGAAGCTAGCGATAAAAAATTTTCGTTAAATTACTCATACCTACTCAAATATTGTAATTAATACATATTAATAAATTAAATTGTTATGAATCGGTATATAACATTCAAAGTATTATATCTAGTATGAAAGTAGTATCTCTATATTATATAAAATTCTCGTGTCACAATGTTAGTCACTATACTACTCCCAAACAGCTGGACTTATTCTCATGAAATTTTTTGTGCATCTGGTAGGACTGAGAATCGGATAACATATTCTGTTTTCTGTGTGTTAGATTATTAAGATTTATATTTTTTACATGGTGGCAAATAAAATTTATATTTCTATTTTTCATAGGTACACCTAAGCGATAAGAGTAAAACAGAACAACGCTTGCCGGGACTGCTAGTTATTTCGATAAAACAATATCCGGTAAAAATATCTTCCATATACAGTTTCTCGTGTGTCGTGTAGGTGTCAATGTAGCATCCGTACATGTCTTCAGATAAGCTAACACGCCATCTCACGGACCCCACTATCTTTATGAACTCTTAGCACGTACGCGGTTATTAACGAACGTCCGTTAATTATATTAGGGACCGTGTAATATTCGTTTCAGTAAATTGAATGATAAATTAATGTTATGTGAATAGGTACATGCTAATAGAATATGTTTTTGTATAGGTTATACTATTGAAAAAAATAAACGAAGATCTCTTGTACAGGAACGTGGATTGTCCAAGATTTTTTAAAGTATTATTTATAATACCTATAAAAAAATGTTTGAAAATATCAATTAATTGCTTATTTCCTTAGTTATACATAATTTAGCGTTAAACATAACTTATTAAAGTTTAAAACGTTTCTTTGGTTTAGAAAAAAATCCCAATATTTTAAATAATAATTTAATTTCACAGAAAATTGAAGCTTTACAAAGCACATATTTTGTAATACATTTCATAATGTTGAAGATATTAAGCCGTGGGTACTTTATAATCGTATTATCAATTCCAATTCGTATGAGAATCATTAATAGCATTAAAGGCAGAGTAACGGTAGTTGACGTTGGACGTCAGATTATAATAGACAGCTACTTGACGAATGACGATATGAATCTATTGAATAAATTATTATGGTCTAAGATCCGAATATAGGTCGACCTGCACCGACGTGATAATAGAATGAGACCAATTTTATAATAAATGTAGTCTATTAAAAAATCTATTAAAGATGGGTTGACTGAAAAAATCCTGGACAGGATATTTTTAGTTAATTATTAAAAAAATCTTTTTATTTTTTTATGCAGTGTTGAGACAATAAACAATTTAGTTATAAAACAGCGCTCATGCTGATATATTTTTTTTTTCTATCATCCCATCAAGTGAAAGTATCTGGTACGGACATACCTGTTTATACCTGCCAACCTAGCAGTTTGTCCAGGTAAATATTAGAAAACCCTATGACTGCACATTCTGTAGGTTTCATACTTAAGTCTATTATAATTTTTTTATTATCTTGATAAGTACGGCAATTAATTAAAAAAAATATTTTTTAAAAATTAATAAAAATGTCCTGTCCAGGATTTTTTCAGTCAACCCATCTTTAATAGATTTTTTAATAGACTACATTTATTATAAAATTGGTCTCATTCTATTATCACGCCGGTGCAGGTCGACCTATATTCGGATCTTAGACCATAATATATTGTAGTAGGTACCTACCTCTACTACTCCGTCTTTTTCGTCATTTTTATGATTTATAAAAATATTATTTGTTGATTTTGAACTCGCAATTTGATTTGCTCTGAATTAAACTGTAATTTTTGTACGAATTAAATCAACAACGTAAGGTTTATACCAAAAATAACTTGCCAGAAATAAGGTCAATAAGTGTTTATAAAGTTAAAGCCTTATATTACATAGAAATGCAGTGAAATATAAGGTATTCTATTAGTTGCAATTAAAAAAATTACGAACTATTTGGCAGCATTCGCATTTCTCAGTACGTAGAAGGTCAAATACCTACAGCAGTAGGTACTTATCACGTAAAGTAGTGGTCCTTGTAAGAAAAACAATGCAATTTCCATGAAGGACATTTCCGTAGCGAGTGATATGTTAGAATAAATAACTAATAAAGCCCGATAAGGCTCCAGTCTCAGCGGAACCCACTTACGAAGATTGCTATGAGGTTTCTACGTAACGCACTTATTCTAGTGACGGCTGAGAACATTTCAAATGTATGGAGTTTTATATGCGTAATGTTATCTCATTATAATGATATTGTTTTTGAGGTGTAAATGATATAATGTATTATTATAAGATTAATTATTGCATGCAAAATAAGTACCTGCGTTAAGTCAGCGAAGTATTTGATGAGCACGTGACCACTCTTCAGCTTTTATTTTTTGGGAAATAATCAAATTTCTTAATTCATACTATGAAGCATAAACGAATTATGTATTACTCACATTTCTATTACCCACGCCCTAATTTCCACTGTAAAAATAACAAAATTATTTTATAATTACATTTAACAAAGAATTCCTAATTATTTACCTTACCCCAGCGTACACAAATATTTATGTTGTATCGACTGACACATGCCTACTCACGCGATAAAACGACTACTGAATTATTCTATTTCCTACCCTGTGGGCTGTGACGTCCCGACCTCGCTAACTTTTTCGGGTCCTACATTATTTAGTATGTTCACGCGTTCGGAAATAGGACAAAATGTTTGTGGATTTGGACGATAAAATCAGAATATATTCGAGCTACAAAATACGGTGTCGTACCTGATGGAACGCTAATCTATGGGATTAAATGTTCAACAACTAGTGTATATATACGACTAGTAATTACGGAGTTTGTATCACTGACTAAACATTGATACAGCTCAACTAACTCAACAAAATGTTACTAAAATTAGGTGTTCTTTTTTCTTTTTTTAGGTCGTGGGATCGATTCCCACCCCGGGGAAAATATTTGTGTGATGTTTGCTCTGTGTCTGGGTGTTAATTATCTATTAACACCCAGACACAGAGTGTTATAAATGTATGTTTATCAGCCATCTGGTTTCCATAACACAAGCGAATGCTTAGTAGTATCAGATCGAGCGGTGTGTGAAAATTGTCCTGAAATATTTATTTATTTTATTATTTTTTTGTTACATCTAGGTCGTTTATGAGCAAGATAAATGAAAAAGCCAATAAACGGTACCTAAAGGTTAATTAACACAGTTAAACGTAGCACGAAACATTGCAGAAATACAAACTTGCGAAACTCAAACGAATTTTATCAGATCAGGGCTTCACCTTTTGCTTTGTTATTTTACTTTATGTATTCAAAACGTGACTTGATTACTTGAACAAAAATGACTTAAATACTGTCTCATGAAACCAACTCAATTAGTTGTAAATGTAAGAAAATACCCGAATACCCGATAATGATCGATATAAAGAAACCCAAAACTTATTACTTTTATAAGAATTAATTGTCTTTTTATAAAGTAAATTATAATCGTTAGGTTTTATTTTATACACAAACACTAAATAACTAAGCCAAACTAACTATTTGAGTAAATTTACGAATTTCATAATATGGTAATATCAATATAATAATCAATTAGAATTTATTTCTAAATTATGATTGAATTCGTTGTTTAAATAAAAAACGAAAATAGAAGCAAATCCATTAGTATTTAGTATCACATCAATTAATTGTAAAAAACCTTAATCAAGATTTTTGTTTTGTCTATTCCCTCTAACTAAGTACGAACAACAGACACATTCTGCAGTACAAGCAAAACATTACGTAGGTTTAGAAGCTTCGAGAAGTCACATTTTCCAAATCTTCAGTCTTATTTACAGCTGGCGAGGTCAATCCAGGCTTCAATTTACTGAGCCAATCTCGGAACTCTTCCGAGAGACTGTTTCATTTAAGTTACTAGGTTTATATTGTTTTAATTTGTTCAATTAGTAATTACGAATTTATTTTCGTTAAATAGCGCTCTAGAGAATAATTCTTGCTGTTTTGTAAACTATCTCATTCCGTTTCTATTTAAGGCAAATACGAATCTGAGCTTTCAACTTGCAAGTTATTTATAGCAGGTTTTCCCACTTGATATTGAACGTCATGCATATCTCGATTCTCGGAATGTATCATAGAGAAACCCAGATGGTTGTTGATAAAACAATAATATTATACCTGTAAGTATTTTATCGACGCAACAGAACGTTAGAAGAAAAAACAAAGCTAAGGAACAAAAGTCAAAATTTAGCAAATTAAAGTCGAGAAAAGTTTACAAGGTTTCCTCGTGCGGCGTTGTTAGTTGACAATGACGGCACGCAGCTTCCACAGGGACTGTCTCGGAGAGGAAAAGCCTTAAAACAAATTGTATCAACCTCACCTTACCGAGTTGCGAAGTTTGGACAGAGGTCGCTCGTATTTCTCCACTGATGTTTGTTTTTCTCGACTTCGTTACGTTTTATTTTGTTTTCTAGTTACTTCTACACGTGGAGATAAAAGGGCTCCGGTTTCCTGCTTGTAATTAGGACGTTTGTGAGTTCCATGGAATAGCTAGTAAATAACTTATCTATAATTGTATAAATAAACGAAAATGTATACAAAATATCAAATGGAAAAGTTCTTGCTCAAATATTTTTAGGAGTAAAATAACAAAAAATTTCCATTAAAAAATCGATAAATTACTTTGAATAATCTTTGTAATTTACTTCATCTGAAAACCTACACAAGAAGCCAGACTATTAGACTTAATGCTTCAAGTAGACTTTCACTTATCAACTGTGAGTTGTGACAAATACATTTACAAGCGCAAACCTCATTCCGGGAACAAAGCTTCCATCACGAAACTGAGCGAATCACGACTGAAGGACCAGAACATAAATATAGGAACGTGATCCGTCATTTGGATCCAATTTATTCCTTAATAATGTTCTACCTTCAATATCGAGTACAATAAGTTTAATGATATTTGCCAAGTTATGGAGTTACATTGAAATATCTCGAAGGTTATTTGTTTGTAGAGCTTTATATATTACGTCTATAGGTAGAGGTACATTTTGAAATTCATAAGATTGTATGTACAACTATAGCAACTATATCTATTAAAATAAGTTTAAGTTTTCACGAAAAGAACTATATAGATGATTGAATGATAATGGTTAGTCCAAGTTTATTATATTTTAAAATAAGTGAAACTTTTCCCGAAAAAAACAACAATATAAATGATTGATTGACACATACGATTAGTCAAAGTATTAAGTACCTACCGGTAAGTTACTCCCCAAATCCTCAAAACAAAATGAACTGAAAGCATAACAACAAACGTGTGTGAAAGAGTAATTTCACAAAGCTGGTTATCATCCGGAAAAGTATCTCGTATATTGCATTCCATGACATGTCTCATTACATCAGAAGCACGTCCCTAATAAGCACAATAACAATATTGAACTTTTTCCTCGCCGCAGTTGCATTCATGTAGTGCCGACAATTTTATTTTCATGAGATGATCTTGATGAGATGTACAGATACATAATATGCTTAAATATAAGACGCTTAAATAATGCAGGATTTTAATGAAGGCCTTCACTTGAAGTATATCTTACATAAGTATATCTAAAATATTTAATTAAGGTGTAATAAGGAAGACAAAATATTTTTGCGCGGAATTTGATGAATATTTCATAAATTATTTTAAAGACACGCAACAATTTTTCAGGAACAATTTTACACATCTAGGTATATAAATCGTTGATTATAATAGTATTTTTGATACCTTTTCATGTACGAAATTTTCAAAAAGGAAGTGTTCTGTGTTCAGGATCATGTGATATACTTTTTCCATTATAACTTCTGAATATCTGAATCGAATGTCTTAGTTGGAGTTATTTGTTCTGTCATTTATTGTCGTATTTTTTTCTTGTTTATGCTTTAATGATGAAATACTCTCATCTCTTGTTTAGATATTAAGATTATTGATGCTATTGATACACAATAATTTCTGTCATGATACAATAATTGCAAAGATAAACGTTCAAATAAAACATGTCCCAAAACTGTCTTCTACATAAATAACGTTTGATTTATGTGTACGTGACCAATTTTAAGAACAAAGCTGAAATCAGCTAACCTCAATCTTTTATGAATACATCAAAAGTTCAAATACTCATCCTGAATTCTGATTAGCTATCGTCATATGATCCGTACCTTCAATTTATCATTTTTAAATAACACCCAAATTAACTTGTCCTTCCTTCAAATTGCCTCTTATGTGGGTCGACCTAATTTTCTTGAATGTTTTTGAAACCCGAGTTTAACGAGCGAGTAATATATAAATATAAGTTAATTGCGAACATTAAAGAACCAAATGTGGGAGGGGGCTTAATTTGTCTCGTATTTCGATATTTAGTGCGTAGGATTTGTATATTGTTGTGAAGTAACCGCCATCTGAAAAGTTTTGTCGTAGGTTATCTGAAAGGGTATTGTTGTTTGTTATGTCATGTAGGTATAAGTATTGTTAAGTTTTTTAATAATAGATGAATTATGCTATTATCAGGAAAATTTTGTGAAAAATAGGTCATCAAAAACATGTATGTTAGCGATGACTGAACACATTTATATTTTGTAAGAAACTATTAATGCTGTTATATGTAGGAAAATATTATTTTATATAAAATATAAAATTATTTATCTAAATAAAGACACACTAGCAAGACGTAGAGCGTAGAGCAGGAACCAATAACGGTTAATACGCACTTTTATTTATTAGGAAAATACTTCTTTGGTTATTGAAACAACAATGTAGGTTGTTGTTTATTAATTAATTATTGTTGTTCGGAGTTTTGACAAACTTATCATATGAAATAAGCTAATTAATAATTTATTTATAATAACGTATTATCGATTCATTACACTAATTGCATTTATTTGTCTTCAGGACGAAGAAGTAAAAAAGGAGTTACCCGTCGTCCCAAAATGTTGCGCGAGCGGACAAAACTTGAGCGTGACAATCGAAAACGGGAAAGTGAAGACAGTTTGCGCTCGATCCAGTCTCACGTTCCAACCCATCTTCCACAAAGCGAACGAAACTCACATATGGAGCTACGACAGCAATGTATTCGAAACAATCGTGGGTAACCCCTGCGCTTACGACAGGTGAGAATGGTAATCTAATTTAAACCTTATGAATAAGAGGGGTGACA
>CAJQZM010036632.1:0-17374 GCA_907164665.1 Colias nastes
AACTCTAGATGTATATACGTGGCGTACTCATGCATATTATGACGATAACAACTTTTATAACTTTTTGAATCGTTATATCTCAGAAACGGTGGCTCGTAAGAAAAAAGTATTGATACATTTTTTATAGATAATTTTATGATCTAAAATTTTTGTCTGAGATACTTTTATGATAAAACTTACCGTTTTGCTGAAAATCACGAAAAACTCATTTTTTTGACCTTTGACCTTGAATAAAATTTTTTCCTTACAGGGGAATGATGGGGAACTTCTAGACATTGTTTATAATTATGTTTTCATCAACTTCACTGAAATTCAGCTTGTTGGGACTTTATGTAACTTCGAATGTTTAAATTTCCCCGGACTATGACGAATAAAATGATGTAGATAATTAATATAGTATGTTAATATTGTGTACTCTCAAATAAGCGAAAATTGTTTCAGTATCTATTTACTCTATAAAGGATTTTATTTTGGAGTCTTATGAAAACCTTTTCAATTTCTTACTTTCATATAATATTTTATATTCCGCATTTTATATTTTTTGCAAAGATACTTTGCCACTTTAAATCGAGGTAAGGTACAGGTATTTGTTACAAATCTTCCACTCATGATCGACGTTGGACAGAAAAATACGAGGAAAATTATGTGCTATGGTTTATAATTTTTTTATAAAGCTATGCAGAGACTATTTAACTTGTCTGATATAGGTAAGTGCATATAGTAGACTAGAGTCGTATAGTAGAGTATTAATTCACATAGCAACAACTCTGAACAGCGGCCCTGCATCATGCAGTCCAGACTGCAAGCGATAACAGTACGATAATTTACAGTTAAATGTACAATATTTGTTTATCTTCCACGAATTACGATTTCTTGATCGTAATTTTAAAGATGTTGAACAAATTAATTACATACAATAGCAAACACATTATTATTTCATGATATATAATATCATCACCATATACGAGAGTTGTGTATTTGGTTGCGAATTATTTTCTGTGCACTGTATAGGTACCTACCTACCTATTTATGTACTTTGTATGGTTCAAACTTTGGAATCGGTGTAAATTAACAAATCTATTTGAATCATATGCATATTATCTATGGTCACGTAAACCTAGTTAATTCGCAGCTAGATATCGTAAATGCATATTTATTTTGTCAAAGGAAACACGAGATATGAAATGCCCACGCTTGACCTCGGCTCTGTTATCTATCCGATGTTAAATGTTTCTACGAATTTTGCAAACTAAATAAACAGGGATCGATGTAAATTTATCGTAATAGGTACTGAGAAACTATTTGTATCATACGTTGAACGTTCGTTTGGGTCTTTACATAAGTAGTATTTTTAATTGATGTCTAGATAGGTATTTGGTTATAAATCATAAGAAAACATTATTATATCTTAATTATAAAATCTGTATCCGACGACAGGTAGTATAATTATCTGTGACCAAGTTAAGAATCATGGTCACAGTATTCAGTTTTATAGATTACTATTATTATTTTTGTTTGGATGTAATATCTAACAATGAATCTTGATTCGTTATAATTATTATTTACGCAAAGCTAACGCTACTAGTACAACTAATATCAGTTAAAATATATTCCCTTAAAATAATTACAAGATAGAAATTATTTTAAAACTACGACGAATAGGTACCTACAAGCTGATTTTTATTTATAGGCGTCAAAAAATACAAACTTTCTTTGCCGCTAATAAATTATTAGGCTTTAAGTCTTTTGTTAATAAATAAATATTTGTGAGAGATGCATTTTTTAATCTGAATTTATATCAAGCTTATTTGTACTACGTACATCTTTAAATGTTGGAATTTCTCAAATTTGTTTGTATTCAATCTATGCTCAAATACAACCACCATTTTCTAATAACTTCGTAGTTAATACTAAAATTTACCTACAAACAAAGACGACTAAAGAATAACTATTCTTATGTTAGGCATAGGTATGAAGAAAAATAAACTATTAAAACACATAATTTTTTTATTCCACATGAAATCCTCATACACAAATTATTCTATTTAATATTACTAGTAAAAGTCTTCATTATTTTGAATTAAACGTTAAAATCTTTGGCATAATCTACTCATAGTTCATAAGTAAAAAAAATACAAGTTTACAAGAAATTCATTTTAATTGATACTTCACCAACGCCATCTATGAACTGAAGTTTATATTTCTTGTGTTTTTTTTTTTAATTAGGTCATAATTCAGTCACGGCTTCACCATTTAAATTCATGACTTCAACGGCGTGTTCAGAGGGTGGTCGCCAGCATGGTATTTCTGCATACAATGGTTCAGAGCTCGTGTTGTCCATTGCATCTAATTTGGCTTCACACTTTAGCGCGTCAATGGTATAGTCGGTAACAGACGTTCGTGCACTATGATGTTTCTCATCGTGAATAATAGATGGCGCTATTGATGACCGAGTAGATATTATGCCGATATCGTGGTTCCTCCGTGGTAAATGGTCGTAATGACACTCAAGTATTCCTGAGAAAATAAGAGAAAATTAGTCGATTGTGTGTTTAATTGAAATCGTATTATTTTATTATCAAAATATCATTTACCTCGGAAATTTTCCAACATTATTGGCGAAATATTTTGAACCACAACTGGTCTCATGAATTGTTTTAAGTTTCTGTCCAACGTAGATATTGGTTGATAGTGGCATTTTTCTGATTGTGGTGGATCTATAAAAAAATAAATAAAATTTATTAAAAAGAAAAACAAAAATATTACATGGCCCATGAGGGGATCGAACCCGCGACCTTCGCGTTATTAGCACGACGCTCTAACCAACTGAGCTAATGGGCCAACGATTAGATGGACGAATTTAATAATATTTTTTTAAGATGAAATTCATAATATTATTTTGGTATGTGTCGTGTACTTCATACATCAACACTCGTCATAATATGAGAGCCCTCCATACACAGATCTTGTAGTAGATCTGTGCCTCCATAGGAGGTTTATGTCACAAGAACATTTATGGGAATGTACTATAAACATGGATAAAAATAATATTATAATAAGTACATAAACATAGTATTAAATTATATTAATTTTTAATGTTTTTGTTTTAATCGACATTTTAAAGGTTAGTAAGTAATAATCTTGTAATAATAAAAAGAAAACGAAAAAAAAATATAAAAACTTCTGAAACGTCTGAAATATCATCAGTATCATTAGCCAGAGAAAAGTAAAGGCTTTTTGAATTCATAATATAAGATTTACCTGGCAGTGGTGTATGAAATATGCTCCTCACGTATGGCGGCGGTTCGTCATTATTATCGATCATTACTTGCATCCTAATATCGTTCATTTTTCTAACATCCTCATAACTTGGTCTCCTACATCTTTCAAACATTACTATTAAAACTGCTACTGTAATTACTGCCATCATTATACCACCAGCAACACTTACTACAGAAATAAGATCTAATGAACTTTTTTCTCTTTCCTTTTCTGACATAACGGCTGTGATATGCTCCGGTTCTGTTAAAATATGAAATGTTTCATCTTCAGTTGGAGTTTCAGTCGAAAGAACGTTAGAAATGGTTTTAGTAACATTTTTCTGACCAATCCTATGTGTCTGTTTTACTGGACTATTCGTTTTCAATTTACTTGTAACATTAGTTGTGACTGACTTTAATGTAGTTGTCTGCAAAGGAAACTCTTTTGTTTTGAAAATACCATCTTTCAAATACCTTGTCTCATCTTTTAGATTTATCGTACGTTGAGTTGTTATTTTTGAAGTTATGTTAGTCGAAGGTCGTAAAGTTAAAACGTTAGAAGATTTCAAGATTTTTTTAAATGTGCTTGAATTTGAGGTGCTGGTCATGCTGTTAGTCGATTTAACTGTCGATGTTGGTATTTTAAAAACTGCCGCTTTGGTCGAAGAAGTAGAATGAGTAGAAGAAGTGCTAATAAAAGCTTTTCTTGGAATATTCTTAGATACAGCATTAGTAACATTTTTTGCCTGAAAGGAGGTAGAAATATTCCTTTGCGGTGAAGATAATATTTTAATAGTGAACGGTGCCTGTGTTGACGTTTCTGTCGACATTGATTTCGTAACACCAGCGTCTATTCTCTCCAGATCCACATATTTTTGTTTCTTCGAGCTTACATTAGTCCTTAATGGTGTATAAGAGGCTGTTGTCAAGGCTATTTTCTTAAACTGTAACTGTGATACTGAGGTTGGTATTATGGAAACTATTATGGTCCTTGGTGTAGTAATTTCAGATAATATTTCATTTTTAGTTCCATTTACACGAACATGCGACAGATCGTTATTCACTTTTATTTTAAATTCTGTGGATATGCCTTTTTGGGTCGGTTTTATCCATATCTCCTTTGGTTTCAATTTTGGAATCGTCAAATTAGATTGCTGTACTGTGTCTGCTTTTTTAATCATTTCCGTTGTTGTGGGAAGATATTTTGTTGTACCTAAAGTAGCTCTACTCGTAGGTGCTGTGGTAGTAGAAGTTGATGTTGGAGTTGGAATAGTAGAAAGATTTTGAGTTGAAATGGTTTTAGTAGTTAATGGAATTTTAATAGTTGTTGAAGTAACATGCGCAGTATTCATACTGTTCGACGTACCTTCTGCAGGCGTTTCAGTTCTATTATATATAAAAGTACTAAGCGTTTTCATTGTAGTTGTACCTTCAATTGCTTTATCAATATGTGAAATGGATGTCACATTGAATATTTCCGACACAGTTGGCTTCTCTGGGGAAGTTGTTGTGGTAGTACTACTGGCTTCGGTTACTATATTTGTAGTTGGTATCGAGAAAAATGTTCTATTGGAAGGAGGACTAGTTTTTATTTGAGTAGTTATTCTTAAAGTCGTACTTGAAAATATATTTGGTTTAGTAGAAGGGTGAGTTGTTTGGACAGTAGATTTTGTAGTTGTTAGTAATTCTTCCATTAAAGCAGGCGGAGGCGGTGTTGTCATGCGGATATTACAACTGAAAAAGAAATAGATCAGTCATTATAATTGAGCTATTTTTCAATTTGGACGTTCTCTTTCCATCTTTGCATTGTACCTTTTGTAGATATCATAAATCTGCATTGTTATTTATTTATTGTAACGTAACAAGTATTGCAATTATAAAATTCTAATTTATAAATTTCTTTAATATTAATAGTGGTAACCCACCTCTCACCTTGCCATCCTTCGAGGCATTCACATCGTCCAGTGGTGGGTGAACAAAATCCTTTTAAGCATTTTGCGCATTCATGAACGCAGTTTGGTCCCCATTTGTTCGGAGGACATTCTAGAAAAATTAAAATCTAGTGTTGGAAAATTAAAGAATAAAGAGTTGTAGATGTGAATTGCCAACACAATATCACGATCTTGAACGAAGTAAGTATAACTACAATATAATGTAAAACAAAGTCATTGTGGCTGTCTGACGGTCCCTATGCTTAAATTTTAGATTTTCTTGCAGCTTTTTAATAGATAGAGTGATTTTGGAGGAAGGTTTATAATTTATTAGGACAAAGCGCGCGAAGCAGCGGGCGGAAAGATAGTAAAATATAAAAGTTGGTTAAATTGTAATACCTTCAGAACATCGAGTTCCCATTTTTCCGTTTGGACAAATTGGCACACAGGAAATATCTTTCATTTTGTATCCCGGGCAGCAAACAGCTACTTCAGCCATACGCTCCTCTGTCTGAAACCCATTAATTTGAATTATCTATGTCTTTTTGATCTATAAAATATCACATTTATTTAAATTATTTATTTACAATTAAAATTGAAATTAATTTCAATGTTTTCTTTGTTTAATTTTTACATTCAGTATATTTACATAAGTTAGTTTGAAAATTAAAAAGGGCTTAAATACCGACTACTAAATAGAATTTAATCCATACTAGAAGCTTTGTCTAATGAAGAAGATGTTTTGCTACTGTAAAAATTATCTACCATATTAGTAAAATAACGCTAGACTCATGCATTTATTGTATTGTCACCCATCCTTGATAATGATAAGTGGACAAAGTTTGAATTAAATCTGTCCGATTAAAATGGATCAAAATCGGGTCTAAAGGGGAAGGTCCACCTGTATATTTGTATGTAACAAAAAGCTAATAAAAGCGACTTAAAATATTCACCTCTAATCTCGTTAGATCCCGCATTTCGGTTTTCCACCGTGAACACCGTGGTGGCATTGAGAAGCACCATTCGTAAGTCCTGACCGACATCGGCGCGCGATATTTTACACGCTTCGTGATATTGTATCTGGAAAATTGGAAAATGTTTATGGAAAAATATAATTCTATACGAGAAGGTAAATGGCGTCTTTCAAATAGATGATAGAGATCGCCAGTTTAGTCAGTTAATTTTAAATTCTATGAGCATTCAATTCATCAATCTCAATATTTATTAATTCAAACTCATTACTCCGAACAAATTCATTCAATCATAAGTTCTGTATTGAGATGATTTACTATATAATATTAAACATACGAAAAATGAGTAAACTCTACATAGTTTCAATAAATAATAAGTATAAACAAGATGTACAAATTACAATTCACATAATGCAATGTATAATAGAATATAATAGTTTCATCGTTAAAATTACTGTTTTTGCACTAAAAAAAAGTGTAAAAATTCTTACTTTTGTTGTACCATGCAGACATTTGGACCACTTAAACTTGTCACTTGCACTATTATCATTGTAATGAACACAGTAAATACACAAAACACTATATTGGTCCGAGGCCATGATTGTATCACTATCATTTTTAACGCTAAATCATTTCCAATCCATCTTTCAAAAAATATATTCCTTCCACTTTTGCATTATCATTTACCTGAAAAGTGAAAACTATTTATAAATATGTATATTACATGTCAAAGGCACTTTGCTATTGAATAAAATAAACTGCATTTTATTTTTCGTTTTTGTTTTTTTACTCTGAGATCAGTCCAAAAACTTTTTCAAGTAGGTACTCCGTATAAATTGTTGGGGTGAAATTATAAAAAATATGTTAAAAAATTGCCAATCCCTGTGGTTAAAAATTGTGGTCACAATCACAGTTTTTAGTGCGGTTATAAGTTATAACACTATCATATAAACCACAAAACCGGTCTCGATTATTCTAGACTCAATTCCCGTGTGACATAACCAATAACCATGGTTTTAATTACGAATTATGCAATCAGAATTAGGAAACGTAGCCTATCACACGACTGTTAGGCGACAAATAATTTAAATGCCCTCTTTACGCTCCCCATCCTGTCGAGTTAGTTGACCTTTATTATGAGAGAACACTAGTTGAGGGAATAAAAACTATTGTCATTAATCAAGTTTATTAAACTACAATGGGAATTAGTCCAGTGAATGATTTCTGATGACTGAACAAAGACATGATGACGTCCTAATAAATATTGTAAGGGTGTTGATGGACGCTTTAGATCCAGATATTAAAAAAAAAAAAATTACGGTTCCAAACGTTGAATCGAAATGGAGACATGATATGCATCAGACAAATCTTAAATTCTACTTAACAAGACTTTATAAAAACAATTCCTTTAGTGACAAGGAAATTGAAATCTTTTTTCATTAGGTAACTAAGATTACCTATCATTTACGACTTATCTATTACTGTGGAAAGCTTTAACAAGATGGCAGTCGATAATTTTCCCCTCAATTTTTTGTTTATGTATCTTTGTGTAATAAATTTCACAAAAGTATGCAAAAAATAAATACAATAAACAATATAATTTTATGGTTTGTGTATTTGTGTAACTATTACTCAAGTAGTAATTAACGATGTGTATGATCTAAACATTTTCTCAAAATAAATCTATAAGAAAAGACTCATCGAAATAATGAAATTATGTATCAGTTTTATTTGTCCATATACAATTTACAGCCCACGCACCTCAAAATGCGTCTATTTTAATACATAATAACCCATTATTTCTTTACAATCAATCAATAATGCGTATATGTTTTGTCAGGGAACAGTCTGTAACTAGACGTAATTGAGGGGACCAAACTACTATCTTCCGCTCTTCTATTAGGACAGGGTATGAATTGGTTTATAATTAATATAAAGAACATTCGAATTGGGCGTTATAAAATATTATAGGAAGAGAGATGAAACATTAGCTCTGCTTGCTTTGTCGTGATTTGAAACTTTATACTAAAAAATTACTGCATCGTATTGGCTCAAATTTCACAACTTGCTTCAAATTTTGTTATCTGTTATCATATGTGTTTCCTTATTTCTTCGTCATGTAACTAAAATGTACCATCGTAGTGAAAAGTGTAATAGTCTATTAAATAATAATTAACCAAAACATAAAGTTAAGATACTGAACAGTTTATATTTTTCAATATAAATCCTCTATGTTCACTCTAAAATATATTTGATACCTTACGTTTAGTGCACTTTTATATAATTGTACTACAATGTAGCTTTTGAACTTTCCTACATGGTCATTCATAACTCTGGTCGAGTAGTTAACGAAGGACATGTGAGACTTTTATTAGAGTTAATGTATAAGGCAGCTGCTTATAACCAAGGATAAATTGCTTTAATGACTCTAGCGTTGTTACATGCACATTTGGTGATTGAATTTAATTTTTTATAGACGAAAAATGAGTTGCCCTCATTTGTACGTCGTAAAAATGTGCTAGTTTAATTATTTAGTGTTTAAACGATTAAGGTTAAGATAGAGAAGAATATTTAATAATTAACGTAATTAAAAATAATTAATATTTATGAAAGAAAATAATTGATATTGTGCTCTACTTTAACAAGGCTGCAAGGCACTTTAAGCTTTAAAATAATTTTCAAAATTGCTTTTAAGCTTTTTGGAATTAATTTTGAAATGAATTCCTATTTTAATACTGATTAATAAAGCTTATTAAAAAGAAATGCAGTATAAATAAATAAACGGTAGCTACATAGAGACAAAAGTAGAGTTGCATTGTTTATGATATTCAAACTGCATGAAGATTTTAATCTAATATTAATAAATTGAAACACAACAACAAACCTTTTTTTAAACATAGCACAAACACAATAATATCACCAAAATTTATTGCAAATACTACTACGCGATTGATACAAATGTACCAGGAGATAAGGAATATAGGGTAGATCGCGTGTTTTCGACGATGCGACCGGGATGCGACTGGGATGTGATAGGATGTGCTGATAGCGATGCGGGTCGTAGAAAAAATAGCGGGACCACGGCCATAATAGCTTTCTCAGAAATACGGCACAAAAACGTTGGTGCGGGAACATTTGCTTTAAAAAATTGAACGTAAAAAGTTATTGTATAAATAAATAATGTAAAGCAGTGATATGATAAATATTTTATTTTATATTGTTAACTAATTTGAAATATAAAAAAAAAGAAAGTTTGATGTAATTATGAATAAATATAATATTATGCTGATAGTTAAAGTTGTAGGTACCTGCTATAGTTCAAGACTGTGGTTCTGAACTTCTGAGATGAAGGTATTGGAATTTAGGATCGGTATTCTGGATACAGGTAGAAGGTCAAATATTTTGTTTATTGAATAGTTTCATCTTTCTCTAGTATTGTTATTAAATTTATAGTTTAGTACAACAAAATAATATGCTGGATAGATTAGAATGAAATCTTGATAAAACTGAAAAACTACAAATTTTTCAATGATCGAAATAAACTTATCTTGGCTGGTAATTCAAAAAAATAGACATTAATTTATAAAGTGTATTTCAATAGAACTTAACGCGAGTAGGTATGAAATGTAAACAGAAAAATTAGAACAATATTTGTAAACAGGAATAAGCGCGCAAGGGCGTTGAAACCAAGCGGGAGATTTTTTTCAAAGCTTATTTGGGAATGTGAACTTTATAACTAGTGTTTAGGGATCAAATTGTAATGGGTATCAGTTGGATGGCTTTAAGCACAGGGGACAGCAATTCAATAAACGAGGCGACGTGAAGTCGGGGCGATCCAATATGAGTGTTTCAGTTGCATCCGTTATGAGGGGATATTGTGTAATGTTAGTTTTATATAAGCACTCGAAGTAATAGTGTCATTTTATAAATTTGAATTTATTGGCTTTGCTGAGTTGTTTACAAATTTCGTACTAGGAGCATGTCTGCGTGTAGAGATGATGTCGCGGGTCTCAAACCATAGGGGCGTATACGCAAAAATGCGATTTTTCGTTTTTAATGCCATTGGATTCTACTTTAAGCAATACATAACCTAAATTTTTCTTATAATTTAATACTGATTACTTTTTGTATAAAATGCAAAATATTATTTGCCGTAAGCTAGACAGCCTACAATTATTTTTAGGCCATATAGCCGTATAATAGACGTAAGGGCAATATTATTGCTTATTGAGGCAGTTTTGACGTGCCTTATAGACGTATGCACATACGACTGTTTGTTTTATTTTAACCTGAAATCATTGTGTCGAGCTATATAGACGTATGCGCATACGACCATCAATGTCAACATGATCCTGGGGATATTTAGTCATCACTGCGGACGTATGCACATACGTCTACATATTTTAGTATTGCTGTCTCAAGATTTCATCACTAGGTGGACGTATCATCATGTCAACAACACGGAAACACGATCATTCTGCAGTGAGCTGCCAAAGCGAGTAGATGTAATTCTAATGCGTTTCACAAGCCGAGGATAGACCAATGTTGGTGTCATAAGTTTGAGCAGTTACCCGAAGAAGAACAGAAAGAAAAACAGGAGGAGTATGAAGAACATGTTAATAGGAAAGAATATGCCAAAGAAGAAAAGAAGACTCTACTCTTCTTGTCTGTACCTTTGATTTCGAAGCAGTATAGGTAAAGACAGGTTTACCCAAAACTAATGGACATACTGTCTTTTATAAAAGGAAATTGGGCTTTATGAATTTCACAATACATAATGCAGTGAGCAAACAGGGCTACTGTTACTTTTGGCCAGAGTACGAGGGGAACAGAGGGGCAAATGAAGTCTCAACATGTTTGTATACTTATATCACCAAGCTTACCAATGTGGAACACCTGATTCTTTATTCTGATTGCTGCCCAGGACAAAATCGAAATTCAGTGGTAGCTTCAATGCTAAGATATGTAATGATGTCTCCAGCAAATAATGTAAAAATTAGGTTATCAATTTGGCCGGTATATTTTTTTTTATGTATGTACACCGATTACTCCGAGGTTTCTGGACTGATCTACGTGATTCTTTTTTTGTTTGATGCGTAATGGTGTAGAATTGGTCTCATAAAAAATTTATTCGGATAGGCCTAGCAGTTTTTATTTTATGAGCATTTTTGTCTGATCTCGATGACTTAATTGAAATCTAGCTGAAATTTTGTATACGTATGTAAATTGGATAGCGATGAAACATTATCATGACATAGAGCTGATTTGATGATGGAATCGGAAGGTGGCCATAAGAGCTCATTAATATATTGACTCGACAACTTTATCGAGTATGGGCTCGTTTGATTTGTGTTGAAAAATGCACTATAAAGTATTAAATAAAAATAACTACGTTAAAAACAACCGACTTCAATAACGGAAAAGTAAAAAATAAAAAAAAGATCTGATATTATTAATTACTACCTACATATTATTTAGATTTGCTATTTATTAAATAGCTTTGAAGTCGGTGCCAAGCACTAAGCACTTAGTATCGAACCTATTTAGTAAATAGCACATCTAAATAATATGTACCTAATAATTATTAATAACATCAAATCTTTTTTATTTTTTACTTTTCCGTTTTTGAAGTCGGTTGTTTTTAACGTAGTTATAAATGTTTGTGACTTTAGTCATTTAAAATAAGTACTTAACTATGTTCAGATTTATAAATAAATTTAATTTTTTATATGCTTATTTTTATTTTCACACAGAAAATATTGTGTAATTACTTCCATTTGTTTTTTTGTCTAGATTGTAGAATAAAACTGGTTTATACCTCTACTTTGAATTCAAACGCCTCTCAATATAAATGTCAAGCCAGACAGGCGTAAGAATTTTAAAAACCGCGTAAATAACGTTAATTTCGATGGGTTCTCATTCCTAAATAACAATATTTTGAGTCACCGACTAGGTAAAAATAAATATAGGTATAAATATTAATAATTTAAGGAGAAGGGTTTTACGTCCATAAATTCCATACATTTATGGGGGAACTTTGACGGAGTTTTGCCGTCTATTCGTCATGGCAAATAGACGTATCAGCTAAAAACTAGTGTTACAGAGGGAATATCTTAAAACCAAGCATTCCATATTAACTGCAGTGTAAATATATAGTTACATGCAAAAACACAACAAGGTGGCTCAATCACAAGAAAAGTTATTAAGTTTTTTGTCTCTCCTGAAAAGTAGGGGTTTTGTGGATACGCCCCTATGGTTTGAGACCCGCGATGTATGTTTTTTTATGGGTAATTTTTTAGAAATGAAGTATAGAATCATTTTAATTCCTTGAATTATGTCGTATAATATGGCGTCAAGAAAAACGATGTTATTAATTGAAAATGAGCCTAGTATAGGAAAAAGATTACTTCAAAATCCAATGTTGCAAATATCACGTCGAAGTAACATACCTAACTTATTAAGTATTTTGCAATTTATTTCATGCACTAGTTTGTAAAAATGCGTAATACTTCAAGTAGGTATCATACCCATCAATTTTATAAAGGAGGAGTATTCTTCTGTATACATTTTTATTTCGTATGTACTTACATGTAACACTATATTTTATTCAGTATACGTTGATATACCTGTGAAGTAGTCGCTGTATTCACACGAGACACTTAGGCACGCTTCCGCAAAGGCTTTAGGGAATGAGGCTTTGTTACAAGCCTTTGTTTTAACACAAAGATACCAGATTCCTTTTTAAAGTGTGATTACACTTTGAAACTTTGTAACAAATGGGGATGTTTGTTGAAAGCCTGTTTTACTTTTGACACCTTTTCTTTATTATTGTTATCTAGTCTTTGTAGAAAAGCTATAAATTATGTACAAATGAAAACTGCTTGACCGAATTGTTTTTTAATTAAAACTAGCTTACCGCCCGCGGCTTCGCCCGCTTTGTCTAAAACCTAATAAATTATATACTAAAACCTTCCTCTTGAATAACTCTATCTATTAAAAAAAACCGCATCAAAATCCGTTGCGTAGTTTTAAACATTTAAGCATACAAAGGGACATAGGGACAGAGAAAGCGACTTTGTTTTATACTATGTAGTGATGATTGATCAATAAGGTATCGTATCACCCACATTACCTGCTTATTCTATTCTTGTTAAATCTAATATTAATCTAATAATCCTAAGAAGCTATAATTGATATCACAAAGTTATAGATGGTATTTAATTTATATAATAATTTTGTTCAATCAGCCGACTCAGTTATTAAATTCGTTGTCCTACTTCATAACAATATTATCGGTAGCTTGTAATCATCACATAACGAAACAATTAATGTAATTACTTTGTAATTGATCAAAATTATTAGCCATCAATCTCTTCGCAACTGTTTTGTAATATTTTGTTATTTGCTTATTAACACAAAATACATAACTATTAGGCTGAAACAAGACTATTGCATATAAAGACGTATTATTATTGCACCATTATACTATTTTATTTGACTGGGTTTTATGTAATTAAAGAAAATATTGGTTGATCAAATTTCTAACAATGGGCCATGGAATGTTGCCTATAGGAACAAGGAAATGTATGTGTATGTGTTTAGTTTGGTATTTTTTCTCTGTTATATTAATTTGTAAGATATTTGGGATATTTGTGATAACCATATTTTCTTAGTAGATTAGTTACGACTGATAGATGTTTTGAGAAAAATAATAGATATGTTTAAAAAAATCCTTAGGACATCAAATGAATATGCTACTGCAAGACACATATTTCTTTTATATATTCTCAATTAATACCTATACAAAAAAATAATACTAAAGACGAATTACAATTAAAAAAGGATGGATAATTCAGAATAATTAAATCTTGCATTCTTTTTAAGTCTAGAAAGGTGTAATGGGTAATAAAAGGATTTTTAAAATTATGAATAAAAGTACAAAATAACTCGAAATTCTTTATTCATATTTCGCTTTACAAACAGATAATAAATTGTTATATGAAAAATATTGAGAATATTTACAAACTAAGTTTAATATATTCTAAATAATATACATATAATAATAATTATTAATTAATTAACATTATACACGTATTTATACTTAACCCTGTTTAAATAATATAAGGTTATCAAATATTTGGCTTAAAATACTTCCCCAAGAAAAAACAAGTAGAAAAATTAATATTTTTAGTTCAGTGCCACTTCACTTTTTGTAAATAAACGTAAAAAAACCGGCCAAGTGCGAGTCGGGCTCGCGCACAAAGGGTTCCGTAGCAGCAAATATAATAAATTACAGTTAAATCAACCTATCTCAAAAACTATAAGAGATACTTTGATCAAACCAAAAATCGTTGAAAGAGTTAATTAGCATGCATCACCTCTATTTTTTTTAGAATTTTATACCCCGTAGTTATAAAAATAGAGGGGGGGGGACATACTTTTTACGACTTTGAGAGCTGATATCTCAAAAACCGTTCACTTTAAGAAAAATGTTTTTTAGAAAACTTTATATCATTTTAAAAGACCTTTCCATTGATACCCCACACGGGTATGTACATCGAAAAAAAAAATTTCATCCCTCAGTTACATGTATGGGGGGCCCCACCCCCAATTCTTTTTTTTACTATTTAGTGTCATATTTTTGTAGCGGTTCATACAACACATATTCCCATCAAATTTCATCACTGTAGTACTTATAGTTTCCGAGTAAATCGGCTGTGACAGACGGACAGACGGACAGACGGACAGACGGACATGACGAAACTATAAGGGTTCCGTTTTTGCCATTTTGGCTACGGAACCCTAAAAATGGTTATTTTATTTGAACAGAAATTTTCAAATAATGTTTATCTGAATCTTAAACTAACAACGGTGGTAATCATGGAAGTGAACAGGATACATAAGAAAGATGTTAGGTCAAATGTCTTGTTTGCAGCGTTGTAGAAACCTCCGTACACTTGTAGACCGGCAGTTGAAATGCTGAAAAAATCATAATATATTTTAATGTTACAATATTTTATGATTTTAAACTAAATGAACGGAATTGAATGGGTTCTTTAAACCGTAAATATAATGTGCCGAGAACATTTCAAGTAATTCAATGGAAGAATAAACGGTTATCTCAAAAATATCTTCGATTTTCCCTTTCAGAAATGAGTATAAGGATCTGAGTCAATAATTATGGTAGCTAAAAGATCAAAATTTTTGGTTGAGCATTACTTGTTAGAGATTTTTATAATAAATTATAAATTATTAAATAGGCATATCTTTTATGTACTACACTGTTCTTATTCCTTGTGATTTGCTGCTCTTTGTTTATAGCCGACTGCGATAGGCAATGTTGAGCCACGGCACATACTTCAAAATAGTATTAAGCCTATCGAGATCTAAGACTATTTTTTTATTTATTTATTTAAGGATTTTGACGTGACAACGTCTTATAATTCGATAGAGCCGGTTGCACGCACGAAAAAACATGACTCATGCGGCGTTACCTCGCTCTGAGGCGTTCCATGTAAGGCTTGAAGTGCAAGCGAGAGCGCGGAACGAGCGACAAAGAAGCACAATCGGACGTTGTCACGTTCAACTATCGTCAGTAAACCGACTTTACAGACAACCAATTTTTTTGTCCAAAAGTACGATGTCTATTCCATCGTACCTGGTACAAGGATGTTACACTTAACAATCTTAAATATATTATAATATGATATAAGACTTTACCTGAATTTACAATAGTCCCCATCATAGCTCCAGCCCAGATATTCGCCAGTTCTCAAGTTCTCGCTTCGCAGCCAATCTTCGAGGGGTCTGAAGTAGTCGCGTAGGGCTTCCCCATTCAGTCTAGTTTCACCAATAGATTCTTGGAGGACTTGACTCCAGGGAGCGGAGGCACCTCGTTCCATTAACCGTCTGAAAGTGAATTATCTTTTTTAATCTGTGGCTTTATAAATATGAATTACGAACATTTAATAAGTGTTCTTCAGTACTGGTTGTACAGAATTCTGAGATAGAATGCGTTTTAAAAACATATAGGTACACAACATGATTTTCTTTTTAATCGGGACATGCTATATTACATACATGACTGATAAGGAAAGATTATGGGAACAAAAAGAAGAGAAAAGTTTAAATTATAAGTTTTCGTTAAAAGCTTTAAAGTTGTTAAGTAACTTTTGATTTACAGTAAAAACGCGTTATTATTGTTTTATTATGCGCACCTTATTATATAAAACTAGTTTAAAAAAATATGATTCATAAAGCCTCCTTGATATCTGTATTAATTGCTATATTATGCAACAAAGTTAATTTGTTTCGTTGTAAGACATGATAAAATTAAACTAAATAAAGATTTCATGAGGGCTGAAATAATTATTTCGGATCGTTTAACACTGCGTGTATGTTCTACAGTGGAGGAATTTGGGGCAACGTAATTAACAATGTTGCTTCGTATTCGTCACTTATATATTTACTATTATTATACTTATATAGTCACTTGTATAGCGACGCGCTCCGGCTTCACTCGGAATTGGGGTAAAATATAAATAGACTGTGTATTTATCAAAATCGTTTGTTGTTTTTGAGTTTAATTATTAATCACATACAAAAATTGCATTTCTTCTTTTAAGTTTTTAATATTAGAAAAACTAGCTGGAAATATGTTATTTTAACTAAGGCAAACAAAAATGTTATAATATTATACCAGAGATAATATAATAGGTACCATTGTTACTGCAATGCAAGTATTTAATATCAATGACTTATGTAAATGCATGATATGAGCTTGCAAACCATAGATTATAATTCGTAAATGATATATTTAAAGAGTTGCAAAATTCAATGATCATATTTAAATATTAATTTTAACGCTTTAATACATTAATATTAATAAATCTACTTAGAATGTGTTATTTTATTTTTACAATATACAGGGTGACTGGTAATTCGACGTGATCCTTCAAAGGGGTTATACTAGAGGTCATTTGCAACAAATTAAGTCCAGCTAACCAGGGGTCAAAAATGGATGGTTATTGAGCTTGTTGCAAATGACCTCTAGTATAACCCCTTTGAAGGATCACGTCGAATTACCAGTCACCCTGTATATCTATTAATAACCAAAGGCTATATTTAATTATTAATCAATGTCAGGTTTAAATGATTCTAATGATTAGATTGGTCTATTTCAGCTACTTTCATAGCATTATGTCCTATGGAA